>CAUDNR010004593.1:2962-43962 GCA_958430865.1 Entrophospora sp. SA101 | reverse complement strand
ATAGCTATTGAATAATTGATAAACTTTCATAAGTATATTTTACAAATTTGCTTTTCAAGCTTCATAGACATTGAATAATTGATAACATTCATCAAGTATGATTTGTAAGCTTTATACATCATATATCTTGTCTTTAACACTTCAATCAACCTGCCTATATAACTTTGAATAATTGATAAAAACATTCATGATCTAGAAAGACTTTTATTTATATTTAATAATAATAAATTACATTCCTCTCATTAATTCCGGTAATTAATTATGTAGAGGAATCATACTAATAATTCATTATTTCGAACATAAGCTAATAATAATTAGCAGGGTTGGCATTGGACAATGTTGGACAATGCCAACCCTGCTAATAATGGTGGCTTGTCAGTAGCTCGTGTTACTTTCTAGAAGTGGAAAATTTTCTCTGGTTATGCGTGGTTATGCACACAGCCTTTGAAATCTAACTAAAATGGAACATTTTGGAATTTTTTATTATCATTATCATTATCATTGTTATTATTATTTATTGTTTTTGTAATTGTTATTGTAATTGTTATTGTAATTGTTATTGTTTTTGTTGGTTTACTCAAAACACGTTGTTCATAAGGTAATATTTTCTTATAAAAAGAACTTCTTTTCTTTTCCTCTTTTTTTATAACAATATACAAATACAATTAATACAATTCCGCTGCACCACAGCAACCTTTAAGGCAAGTCTTGGAAATGTGTTTTTGATTGGTTCTGATTATTTAACTACATGATAACCTTAGGGCCGGGTCAGGAGCACTGGGTTATTATTGTAGTTGAAGAGATAGACTTTAGGGCCACTCATTTCTTTGATTTGAGTAGGAGCACTGAGTCTATTGCTAAAAATCAGAATTTTTTTGAGGGCATTTTTTCATATAAAATTCCGTGTTGATCAAAAAATTTTTATTAGTGAGTGACACTTGACCCCCTGTAGATCCGCAATGTCCTGCGACTAGTAAAAAACATATAGAAAAGTGAAAAATGTCACTACTATTAACTGGGTAAATTTAATAGTATAGGGTTGAAAATCCCTACTATAACAGTATAAGATGAGCAGTGGGTTTGTGATACCACGTGGTTATGTTGATGATCTAGGTTGTTTATGGTGGTGATTTTCGCAATTATCCAATAGAATCTTGGGTAAATTTAATATGTAAAACCTTTCAAATTGCCTGGGACCTCAATTAGAAGTTTCCGGGGTCCTTCAGGACACTAGCTCCGCTATTTTAGAATTTCAATGCGTACAACCACCTGACAATAATAATGTAATATTCATGCATGTTTATTTGTGCGATTAACCAAAATTCGATCGATTAGCTCATGTACATTCGTTTTTTTTGGCTTTTATCCATACGTTTTTTATTTTTAGCTTTCCAGACACAAAGTGGCCAGATTCATGATTTGGAAGTTTTAAAAAAGGTGATTTTTACCAATATTCTCTTATTATTTTTTAGCGTGTAACACAATTTATGATAGACTTTTTCCTGCTGATCTTTTTTTGCAAAAAATTTTTTTCTTTGTTATGATAGACTTTTTCCTGCTGATCTTTTTTGCAAAAAATTTTTTTCTTTGTGATGTCTGATATCTCCGAAAAAGACGGGTTTGATTACTTTGCTCAAACTTTGGTACGCGATTGGGATCCACTAGGCCATCATATTTTTTGGAAAAGTTTCGTATCAGTTAAACCAGATAAAGCAACGGTAACAAGAGCTTTTAATGAACAAGTCAAATGGTTAATAGCAAACGGGGTCGAAAGTGAACAGGAGAAGGCGAAATATCTAAAGAAACAATTTCAAGTAAGGATATAATGGCTGTAGGGACCCGTGGGACTACGTCTCCTGCACGGTACTCCTGCTACAGACCATTCATGCTGGTTTAAGATATTGTAGGGACCCGTGGGACTACGTCTCCTGCACGGTACTCCTGCTACAATCCCCGCAACCACATCGCAATTATGTATAATTTCTAACTACTTTCCTAGATTGATTCACAGAAAGGTGGTCGAATATATCTTTTTTGGGAAGAAGAAATGCACATTGAAAAACTTGATAAAATTGAAAAGAACGCTTCTATTATGATTCGTGAATTTCAAGTAAATATTATGTGATGATGTATAATCATTTATTTATTGGTTTCTTAGTTCATTTTTAATATACTGTAGGCACAGCATCATTATTCTGTTGCAAGCCGTGTACTTACGGGAGAAAACAACATAAATCCTCTTAATGTAAGTTACAAAATAAGCACTTTTAAGAAAACAATGATTAATTTTTGATTTAGGTTTTTCAAAAAAGAGATTGGAAAGTGAAAATGTTGATAGTTATATAATTTTTTCCATTAAATAGATAAGAAATGACAATGTCGCTAATACCTATTCCAAAGACACTAGTTTAGAAAAGGTTAAAGGACCTCAAGAGAATGGAAAGTCAGCCTGTAAAGATAATTTGAAAAGAAAAAGAGATGATGATGAGCTGGATTATGAAGGATTGTCGTTATTATTTGATGAATCAAACGAAGATGCCCTTGTGGAACGTATTGATGAAAAAGTACTTGAGCAAGAGAACATATTGCCACAAACAAGTGGTAATAGCGTCTCAAAGGTAAGCCTTAATGTTAACAGTTGGGAATATATATTCAGTAGGCTCATTATATTATCCTAAATAGGATCAACTAAAAAATATGGATGCGGGTATCATTGAAGCTTTTCATAAATATCAAAAGACAATACCAAAAACCCGTAAGATTTTTACGTAAGTTTGATGTCATTTAGTAATGGTCCGATTATTCCAATTATTGATATATTCTATCATTTCCATTTTCATTCAATAGTCCTGCGTACTGGGGGGTTCTGGATTTAACTGGGGAAAGCTTATATGATTGTAAACAGCTCACAGAAGAGGATATAATGCGACTATCACAAGACTTTGCCAACAAAATTTCCTGGAAAACTACACCTCCAGAAGAGAATATACGAGAATATTTTGATAGTAATTGCGAAAAAAAGTTTGACGGTATTAGAAAATTGGATGTCAACATTCAGTTTATGTATGTACAAGTTTTTTTGATTATATTTATTATCTGGTTATAGTGTTCTGACTCTATATTGCTATACAGAAAAAGTGATGTATATAATTTTCAAGGAATGATGACTGAAGAGGAATTAAAAATGAGTACAGCATTTCCATTATTTCGTGGAATATTTACTTCTGATAGGATTAAAAATGCTTGGTAGATCATTTATTTACATTTGTATTGAAGGTATTTTTCAAATATTAATAACTATTCTGTATATCTAGGGGAGAAATCCAGGCTTTACCTACAAATTATGCACGTAACGAAAAGGGAAATCCATTTAAAAAAGCACGGATAGGAAGACGTGTAGATATGAAGAGTACCCTTGTCAAAACCTCTAATAAATTCGAGGTCATTTATGGAGAAGTAGCAGGAGGGTTGGGTCCACTTGGAATACCCACTGCCTGTCGTAAAAAGCGTTATCTCGATAAGGTAAAACTAATGATAACAATGCGCGATGGCATTAACAGACTGCTAAAAGAATGCAAATATATATCATTCGAGAAACGTATGAATTTAATTATATATGGATGGCTTCAATTCGTTAAGTTTTGTCTACATTATGTAGGTTGGATTTAATTTGCTAATAAGCTTCATTTTTATGTATAGGTCTAGAACTGAACTTCTATGCCATGGACTGGTCAGGTGCCGGTATGTACAGATTTGGCTTAATCGATCAATGCAGATTACCATCAGATGAGGATGAATTTGGGATGCTTGAGGACGTGTACTGCATTCTCAAATTGCTTGAAGTAAGTGATGTTCTTTGCTAACAATATTACATAAATACGTAAATAAACATCTACCTAATTTGTTGGTCAAATGTAGAAAAAATCACTCGAGATTGAGAAAGTAGTCAAACAATTATTTTTAGAAAACACGAAAGGGAAACGAAGGAAAATTGCATCCGAAACTGAAGCAGAGTTGAATGAAAACCGCACCCCTGAAAGATAATGAAATTTATGGTGGCGATTCTTGATAATGATTTTATTCAAATTTTTGAAATAAAAAATCGTGCACGTTACAATTTATATTGTCAAGAAATTTTGCGCCTGTGAACTATTGAATATAAATCAGATCATAGTGAATTGTTATTAAGAATATCACGTGGGCGTGAAAAATTCTTCACACCGATCACTTTTGCCAAGAAAAATTATTGCCGAAGGCAGTCACAAAGTGGCTAGTTATACATTACACGAAAAAAATAATTCATGATACATTGTACGTTCCACTAATTATAATCGAAAATTTTCCGAATTCCGGTAAAGAAACAAAACAAATTACATATAAACGATTATTATTCCCATCATGAACAGCGAGGTAATGATCAGCCAGTTCCACTATGTGAAAAAAGTATATTATTTAATCGTGTTTTTATCGGACTATGTCCGTGCGTTCCATTGCATTAACAAAATTAATAAAAGAGTTTATTTACCAAATGAAACTTCAATATGTCCGTTCATTGTAGAATTTTTTTCGTTAAAAAATGTAAGGAAAAAAACTCGCCTCATAAATCCAGTTTATTTATAGCGGAGCTAGTGCTAAGGCACATAGTTTCATTTGTTACCTGAGAACCTGTTAGAAGAAAAAACATTAGTAATTACGTTACCTGATCATTTGTCGGATCTTTCTTCGTAAGGCAGGTCTATTAAGTCATGGGTGTCAAGAACTGGATATATTTCGCATTTTAAACCTTCCAGTCTGACGATCGCTTTTGTAGAATAAAAAATAAGACAAATTTTGGCGATCTTGGATCTCACTGCATTCTCAAATTGCTTGAAGTAAGTGATGTTCTTTGCTAACAATATTACATAAATACGTAAATAAACATCTACCTAATTTGTTGGTCAAATGTAGAAAAAATCACTCGAGATTGAGAAAGTAGTCAAACAATTATTTTTAGAAAACACGAAAGGGAAACGAAGGAAAATTGCATCCGAAACTGAAGCAGAGTTGAATGAAAACCGCACCCCTGAAAGATAATGAAATTTATGGTGGCGATTCTTGATAATGATTTTATTCAAATTTTTGAAATAAAAAATCGTGCACGTTACAATTTATATTGTCAAGAAATTTTGCGCCTGTGAACTATTGAATATAAATCAGATCATAGTGAATTGTTATTAAGAATATCACGTGGGCGTGAAAAATTCTTCACACCGATCACTTTTGCCAAGAAAAATTATTGCCGAAGGCAGTCACAAAGTGGCTAGTTATACATTACACGAAAAAAATAATTCATGATACATTGTACGTTCCACTAATTATAATCGAAAATTTTCCGAATTCCGGTAAAGAAACAAAACAAATTACATATAAACGATTATTATTCCCATCATGAACAGCGAGGTAATGATCAGCCAGTTCCACTATGTGAAAAAAGTATATTATTTAATCGTGTTTTTATCGGACTATGTCCGTGCGTTCCATTGCATTAACAAAATTAATAAAAGAGTTTATTTACCAAATGAAACTTCAATATGTCCGTTCATTGTAGAATTTTTTTCGTTAAAAAATGTAAGGAAAAAAACTCGCCTCATAAATCCAGTTTATTTATAGCGGAGCTAGTGCTAAGGCACATAGTTTCATTTGTTACCTGAGAACCTGTTAGAAGAAAAAACATTAGTAATTACGTTACCTGATCATTTGTCGGATCTTTCTTCGTAAGGCAGGTCTATTAAGTCATGGGTGTCAAGAACTGGATATATTTCGCATTTTAAACCTTCCAGTCTGACGATCGCTTTTGTAGAATAAAAAATAAGACAAATTTTGGCGATCTTGGATCTCAAGTTCCATAATATATGAATTTTGATATTATTACTGATAAAGAACAATAAACTCTCCTCATTCATATCCTTTTTGGGTCCCATTTGTATTTTTTCTTATCGGAAAAGCTATCTACAGTAAGGAAAAGGCTTTATTAATTAATTCATATATTGAGAAAATAATTTAGCGGTGTCACAGAAATAATCTCGTGGAACAAAGACTCAAATAATTATATGAATCGTTATTTATTTCTTCACGAAAAATAAACCTGGTTCTATCATTATATCGAACAAAAAATGAATCGTGATATACATATAGTTATAGTTGATAAAATAATAGGTCTAAACCCTAAATACACAACAAAGTACATAATTGTTAAAACGCACTATAATCACATCGAAATAAGTCTTATAATATAATCACTATAAATTATAATTGATAAATATGTCTGGTTTTGATATTGCAACTATTCTCGATAAGAAAGATAGAACATTACCCAAACCCTTTAACATTCGTCCTGGATATGATATGAAATATGTCGTGTCATATATTGGAAATTATTTTGCTTTTGATGGAAAACGATACGACGAACTCTTCGATAATGAGAGATTATTTGATACTTTATCTATCATAAAACAGAATGAAACACCAGTTCAATGGGCAATACGGGTGAGAGTACCTTTACAGAATTTATTAAATGCTGGAAAATTTAGTGTATATCACCAGTTATGTTTATTCGCATCATTTGGTAAAGGTAAATTTAATAATTTCAATTATTATAGGCCAAGAATCCACAAAAGTCATATGGCTATTTGTTTTGGTTGCTGGAAACTCATAAAAATCGATGATGTACAGCCTAAAAAAACATTCCATTATTCTAGGCAGAGATATGTTGATTATCTTAAACCTAGCGAATTGATGATCAGTCATTGGGATAATGAATGTGATAAACCAAAGACCGATTTCGGAAAAGCAAGGATTATACAAAGAGCTTGGAGAAATTACAAGAATAGACCTGAGTCATTAGCCACTCAAGTTTGGAACGCTTTAAAAACGGATGATTACCCCAATGATAAGAAGTTTTTAGGCATAACTCCTCAAAAGGTAAATCGTCCTTCTGGTTATGATTATATTGACTATAAGTCTAAACGTTTATCTTGGCATTCTAATAGTCCTAAATTGTGGGCGGAATCCAAGAAGTCACTTTTAACTTACAGACTATACGACTATGTGGTAAATTTATTGCAACAAAATGGATACAGATTAATTGGTGGTAGGTCTTGGTATGTGATGCTACGATGGGTAGAGAATCCTGATCAATATCTTAATAATGGCTGTCAAGACTTTGTCAGAATATAACTATTTTACATATCTATTTATTATATAATTTATTCATATATATCTTTAAAATAAAACCATCTAAAATATCCCTTGAGGGTTGGTACTTTAGACTTTTATTCACTGCTATTTCGTGACGAATAATAGCTATTTTTTTATTCTTAATTTTATATGTCAATCTGTTTTATGAGTTACAAAAATCCCTAGTGTAGATAATAAACCGTGCTTGTTATTTTTACACATCTACTTAAATTCCAAATCTGCTGGATAAGATCAGCTTCTTAATAATATAAGAAGTGGCTAATAAGATGTATATTATATTATTGTATTAATAAATAACGGAAAAAATAAATAATTATTTGATTGATTGCTTACATTAAACTTAGACATCTTTTTTATATGAAATCGAAGAAAAAAAAGTTATAATTGCAGAGGAATTCTTTGAGATAAATGATATAAGTGAAATTATATAATTATTATATTCGTTAAAGGTAATTAATCGAATTTGGTTAATCACGTATTATTATGATCGGGTTCGTACAAATTTTAATCTAAAAATAATTTTTATTATACAGTGTACAACATATCGTTATCTGATTGATTATGCAGATGGGATATCAGGATGAAATAATGTTTTTTTATTAATTTTATCTATCAATATCTTGAACATTATTCTTTTTTCTAAAAATCGAATTAGCGGTAGTTAAAAGATGATTTACTATATTTTTAGCGTGATTCTAGCTTGACTCTAGCACAAGTATGATATTTTACATATAATTATATAGAAAAAATCTAGCGCGACTCTAGCTCAACTCTAGCACGACTCAACCACATTTAAATCTGATGATGGATTACCAATTTCGGAGTAATAACACACAAATAAAAAAGATCAATTACAAAAACGATTATGGAATTATATAGACCATTTTTTTTGCCTGCAAACTTTTTGCGCGCAAACTAATATTCAATGTTTCATCCTGATTACAACCCCATTACAGCGAAGCTTCCAAAAAGTCTAGTCAAGAGGGCATACCATAGGCTTTTACATCACTCTAGATCCCCCGTTACCTCAAAGCAAATTTCTGAAAAATGCGATCGAATTGAGGCTTATTTGTATCATACATTAGAGGTATATGAAAAAGGATTAAATCGAAAACGTAAAAAACAAATCCAAACTATAGAACTACTTGAAAATTTATCATATAATAGCAAAGCTAGTGTCAAGACATATATAGATATGACTAATCAAGAAACTCAAACCCAGAATATTAATCCGATCTGCACCTGTAACCATGAGGAAGAAATCAATCGTCGTGTTAAGAAAGAATTAGATATTTTATGTCGACGATTACTTGAATATAATGAAGAAACTTTTGGTAAATTTATGCGAGAAATTATTATAGAGCATGTGGATCGGGTCAAAGCTAATAAGAAATTACGATGCAAGGTTGAAGAGAAAAAGATAGAATTGCAAGAAGCTGAAAAATACCTTGAATATCTGAAATCTCGATCCAGTTAGATAGAAAGATCAAGGGGCTGGTCCCATCCCTTACGAAGATATAAAGCGTCTTCTTTTGCTCTAGTTAAATCGATAACAATAAATTCTCTACCTTGTAAATTTTTATCAAGTATATCAACAACATCGCGCCATTTTTTCGTATATCGTCTAGCAATATTAACTAGCTCATCATATGTACCACTGCCATTGAAGAGAACAATATAATCGAGATTTTTTCTTATTAATTTTGGACAATCGAAGAAGGATTGTGTAGTATATATATTACTAATGTTTTTATGACGCCCTTCGGTAAAGTAACGAGCAATTTTTTCTTGTATTTTTTTAGGTTCGGTACATACATCTTCAAATATAGCAACTGATCCTCTTTCAGGAGAGAATTCTTCTATCTTTGGTATTTTGTCAGGTTTCAATGCTCGGAATGTAATATCTTCATGATATGGCTTTGTACTATTTGCAATTATTTGATAACAATCTCGAAGGTATCTATATTTTGGCTCTTTGAGGTGGTGTCCGATTAAAACTAAATCATCATTTTTAATGTATCTTGTTCCACCTTTTTTTCCGTTAAACATTCGATACAATTTATTTCCAAGCAAAAGATTAACAATCATATTAGTTTTTCCTGATCTGGTTCGTCCCGATACTAGCATATTGAAAGGCCATTGGGGCGTCGAGTTAAGACCATTAAATCGATCTATATTTGTGTATTCGTCGATATTAAGTACAAATAATTCACATTGATCAAGTTTCCTGGTTTTTATGGATTTCTGATATTGAGTTTTACTCATTGTTGAGCGGGAATGTAGAAATAGGTAATATTAATTGTTATATCAAATATATTATTTATACTATAAAAATTATTCATTATGCGATAAATAACCCTTTTCTTCTAATATATGTTTAATGAATGGAAATAAATCAGCCGTATAGGGAATCTCAATAAGATCTATACCTTCTCTTTTACATAATTCGCGCTTTTTCTGATCTCGATTTTTCTGGTTTATTAAATCTACTTCTCCATTTTTTCTATGGTATAAACTATTACGATTAAAGTGTTGGATTCCATCATATTCCCAAGCTAATTTCAATTCTTCATTATATCCATCTAATTGCATCCCATCTAAAAATGACGGTTTACAAGATGGAAATTTTTTACCTAACAGATCCTCAAAAATATATCTACACCTTCGCTCATCGGTGTGATGGAAACAAAGTGGACACCATTCAAACTTCGTAGCTATTAATGGATATGGGTACTCAAATTGATGTTTACCATTCCGACATGACCAAAGGTATACATTCTGATCATTAATTCGACCAGTTTTAGCTAAAATACTTCCATCACGTTTCTTGGCATATTGTTGGACCCTGTCAAATTCACTACTAGAAACACGAATGAAATGTATCGATCCAAAAGGATGATATTTTCGTATAAAATTATCAGGTGGATATTCGACTTCTTCAGGATTTTCTATTACTTGGAGTTCTTCTCGCTTGAATGGTCGATGTGGGTTACGTCCCATCAAATGAGCAGTAGATTCAATAGGCTCATCTTCGAGATAGTATAAGACTGGCTGTGGTGGATTCCTTCCAACAATAACCTTTTTAATTCGATAAACACGCAACGAGAAGTATGGATCAGTTTTCCTATGAACGTGTCCTCCTTCCAACTCACCTGGTTTTAATAAATATCTTACAGTCGTTCCTTTCTGTAATCGCAGTTCATCTTTCCCAATAGGTCTTTTAGGTTTGATAGTTACTTTGGGAATCACTTCCCGCAATGTCATAGCATGTGAGAAAGAAATCCAATCTTTCAAAGAAGAACTGGAACGTCTCGAGAATGCTTCGGAGGGAGAAAAGGCAGAGTTGAGATTGGAGATATCGTCCCTTAAAAGAAGCTTATATCAAACTAAAAAGGAAATCCGAGATAAGGTATCCTATACTGATATTATAGAGAAGCAATTACAAGAATCAGAAGAGCGGGTTCAAAATTTAAGGCATAGATTCAAAGTTATTTCTTCTCGAAGAAGCTCTCCAAACTTATATAATTCAGAAGAGGAAGATATAGATATGGCACATATAGACCCCTTTATAAATATCACTAGAGGATTAAATCGACTTGAAAACCATTTCACGGGGGGTACACCATTAAATAATCCTGCCAATATCATCCAAGGTATGTATGGCACTTTAAATACTATTCGGGCTAATTATCAAAGAATAGACCAGGATTTAGATGATGTTACGAATCAACGAGATGCTCGAGATGCTCAAATAGTACAATTACAGCAAGATGTCAATTATTTTAGACAGCAAAATATTGCTTTACAAAATCATGTTAACCAACTTACACTAGAGCGTAACAATTCTCAGAATGATCTTGCTTTGATGACTACAGCTTATTATAATGAACGGGAAGAACGTCGACATTGGTGGAGGGTAGCTAAACAATTGGAAAAAGGAATGCAGATGCGGATTAATACTTTATTACTTGATAAGCTTGCACTTAATTTTAAACTCCGGAGGTGTCAAAGACATGGTAGAGAATTACAACAGGAGCTACAACAATACCGGGCTGATAAAGGATTATTAGAATATAATCGTGATCGGCTTTTTGATAGATATTACAATAAGTTCAAGGATCGGAAGGCAAGTCATATTAAGTGGAAAAATAGGGAGCGCAATTCACAGCAATTAATTTTGAATTTAAACCAGCAAATTTTTGCGCTTCAGAATAATCAACCTATAAATAACCAATATAGAGGTATGGCTGGATATGAACTACCAAAATTTCGTGGTCGGGCTGGAGAAGACCCAGAAGTTTTTCTTACTGAATTTCAACGATGGTGTGAGACTGCTAATTATGACCCAGGTGTAGGTCATCGAATGCGAATGAGAATTCATGGTATTTTTGAAACTTGCTTATTGGACGACGCAAAAGACTGGTATGAAACCAATGTCAAAGGCAAAAACTGGGAATTAGTAAATATTAGCGATAATTGTGGTCACGCAAATCTTAATGCTCTTAATGGATTGACTAATAATCAAATACGTGCTATTAATGCTAATCAGTTTAGAGGCGGATCTCTTCAAATCCGAAATACTGCACCAGCTAATGGAAATCAACCTGCTATACCACTAGTTCCGCCCCACACTGTATGGCATGAAGACTGGCTAACATCAGGTGGGCGACCAACGGACTTGGCTCCAAATGCCTCCAATGCCAATGTAGGGGGTAATGTTATAGCTCCAGGTAATACAATTGGTCAAGTAATTGATTATTTTAGACATGCATATCCCACAGTTACAGCTGAAAAATCACAATTGGTATTTACTACACTTGCTCAAGGCTCTGATCCTGTAGGCCGTTTCTATGCAAACTTAAAAAAAATGGTTAAACTGGCTTACCCAACACTCCCAGCATTAAATCAGGAAACAATGATTAGACAACAATTCTTTCAAGGACTTTCTCCTGATAACAAAATAGAAGTAAGACGCATTGGTCTCGAACATCCAATTTCCGCTTTACTACCAAAATTAGAAGAAATTGAAAGACAGAAAGCTGAAATGATGTTGGGTCAGTATAATCCTGAATCTCACCCCATTATTTCTCGATCACAATCTAAAGCTAATACAAAAGATTCTTATATAACGGGTAACACAGGTATGACCAAAGAAATTGAAAATCTGGTGAAAAGTATCATGGCATCTTCACAATCTCAACCTGTTTCTTCCCAGACAGTTCCTCAATTGCAAGATAGACAGTTGATACGGCCCAGTCAAATGGAGCCAGGTAAAATTTATAGAGATCCAAATCTACGCCTGAATGACCAAGAATGGCTTCGAATGAATGAAGCAACAGATCGTCTTAGTGCTTTAGCGGATCAATCTACTTTACAATCATTAATAGATACAATTACTAAAGGAGTAGTTGATAAATTTTCTTCTTTCTTGCCTAAGAAAAATGAAAGGAATATGTCAAAAAATGCCGAAGTCGACTCAGATGAAGATCTGGCTGATCGTATGAGTAAGTTGTCAATAAATAAAGCTATAGCAAAAGGTATTGAAGCAGGTATTAATTCAGTTAATAAATCATCCAAACACCATTGTTCGAATTGTAATAGAACTGGACATAATTCTTGCAAGTGTACTCGTAAGAAAAGGTCCAAGAGTAGATCCAAAAAGAGAGGTAGTGTTAATAAGGTTGCTGTAGATTCAGGTTCAGATACAAACTTTTCCGATAATGATTCTTCAGATAATAACTCCGATTCTGGGGATTCCTCATCTGAAGTTGAATCTGATCATAGTTTTGATGTACACGTCTCTAAAACAAAAAAAAACAAGTAAAGCCCAAATCTAAGGAGTCCAAAATCAAGAAGGAATCCAAACCTCGCAAGACAAAACAAAAAAATACTCCTGCTTCTGGTAAGTCTGGAAATAAATCAACTGTTATTGATAAATCACTTCAAAGAGTTATACTAGATATGCTTGATGGTATCGCACCTATAGATTGGATTGAGAAACTTAAAGCTAAGATTGAGAACCCATCTGATATACTCCCATCTATCAAAAAATCGAATTTTACAGATTATCGAGAACCAGTTCCAGCAATACCCGATTCAGAGGAAGAAGAAACATTAGATGATCCTATGGAGATAGACTTCGTTATAAAGAAAGAACCTACTACAACTATCGCAACTATACCATGTAAGATTAAGCGTCTGAAAATTCCAGCAATGACATTAGATTCGGCCGCCCAACCCGCGATTGTAACAGACGACATTGTTAAACGTGTGGGCGGGAAGATTGATAAATCAGAGATATATGATCTCAGTGGTATTGCTACAGTTCCAACTGAATCCATTGGTGTCATCCGTAATTTACCAATAACATTCCCTCCAGGTTTTACTATATATGAAGATTTTGTAGTTGTGAAATATAAAAAGCCAACATTAATATTTTCGAATCCACTTCTCAAGAAATACAAATGTGCTATAGATTGGGCCAAAGATGAGTTAAAAATTCCTTTTAATGGAAAGGATCATATTATTCCTGTAACTATGCACAATGTCAAAAATAATCTTGAAGTAAATTGCGCTACCGCATCTCAGAATGATAAGTCTTTGGTATCCAATCAAATTTCTCAAGAGACGGATAGTGATAAGGATGACAATATAACATTGGAGGAATGGCATGCTCCTGCGCGTTTTAGCTCAGATTCTGATGATCCGTCATTAAAAAAAACACGTGATTAATCCTAATCTCATTCCAGATACTAAAATATTAGAGTTCCATTCTAAGGTTTGGGACACACGGCAAAATCTCAAAGATGAATTTCTTAAAGTTTTAGATTATGCTGAATATCTTGAAAAGGAATTGATTCGAATTCAGGATTCAGCTTGAAGCTCTTTAGCATATTTTCGCAAATGTGACATTCTGGCTTGCACTTCATTTTCTGGCACTGACGAAGTAGACTGATTATTTAAAATAGAATGATGTATGGTTTTCGATTCCAATAGATCTCCACCTTTAGATAATTCCGCACTAGAATTGTCCTTTTTTTTTCTGCTAGTCTTTTTTGTCTGCTTATCTGAGGTAACAATAGAGTTTACTTGCATAACGTTTTCATCCATGCCAATGTTTAGTAAATGAGATGAATCAGGAAACCGATCTACTGTATTTGATAAGCTGTGGTCCCCATTCTGTTGAGAACGCTCGCTATTTTTCCATATATCCTTAACACGATTTTCATTAATATGGAAATTCCTTACTAGCACATATTTAGGAACCTTATTTTTGGATTTCCTAATCTCTTCGATTTGCTCAGGTGTTAAAATAGTAGCACCTCGGCGATAATAAGTTTTTAGATGTGGAGTGGACATTGTTCAAAGATGTTTTTTTTTTCGAATTGGGTCGAAGATTATTACTTTACTTAATAAAAGATAATAAATATCGAAATTTAATATTTTACATGGATAAATAACGTTAAAAATCAAAGGTTACCATTTGCTATCGTTAAATAACGTTAAAAATCAAAGGTTACCATTTGCTATCGTTAAATAACATTAAAAATCAAAATTAATTCAATTTTTTGTTAAACATATTCTCTAATTATATGGCACCAATACATACCTTAAATAGTGGATCTACTGTTGCCGAAAATTTTCAAGGGCGTGGATATAAATTAGATAGCACTAGAGAACGTGAGCTTGAATCTGAACATAATGAGTTACTCATTAAAACCGAATTTTTTGCTAATAAATGTTCCGATTTTAGAAATGCCAAAGTGTTTGCAGAATCACGATCAGATGGGCTTGCAAAAGAGCTGAAATCAAAAAATAAAAAGATTTTACACCTCCAGAAAAAATTAAATCGAACCACCGATGCCAAAACACGAAATGACTCAAATATAAAACAACTCAAAGAAGAAATCAAACAGTTACAGAGCAAAAATACTAATCTTGTATCCCAGGGTGCTCTTAAAGAACTTTCTCTTACTGGCTATCAAACCAAGTATTACAAAAAAATGGAAGAGGCGAATTCTTTCCAATCTAGAATAAAGTCATTGGAAGAGAAATTATTTTCAGCTCAGAAGGACTCATCTCTGAAAGCTTCCGGGATCGATTCTCTCAAGTCCAAAATAACTGAATTGGAGCTCATGAAAGATGAATTATCCTTAAAAGTTAGTGAGCTTGAACATCTAAAATCGGAGGATATATCAGAACCCATAGTTGGTGGAGATAATGAAAAAAATACGCAGAGCGATGAACAAAGCCCCATAACCAAGTCTGACGATATATCTGCAATTAGTGAACCTAGCAAAAATCTCAGTCAATATTTTATACGTAAAAAAAATATGGATCAAGCTGGAAAAATCGATACTATTGTGCCAGATCACACTGATGATAAAAGTACTTCTATACCTGAGAAATCAGTAATTCGAGGCTATGACTCATATCCAAGTGTAGATACTGAGATTATTCCCAATGTAAGTGATAAAATCGATATTAGTAAAACTAATAACAATATACTTGTACAGCCAGAAAATAATAGCGGAGCTAGTGCTAAAGCACATATGTCCCCTTTGATTGAATCGAATACCCAGATGGGACCTGGTCCCGAGGCTTTGCCTCCTCCGATAGGAGCAATCCCTATTGTGGCATATATTTTTCTTACTCTATTAATTATTGCGGTTATGTGGTTTGTAAGACACACATGGGGATTTGGGAGGAAAAGTGATCGGTTACGGGATATGTGGATTGGACATTAGAAGTTATCTATTTAAACTTGGGTATTATATATATATAGAAAATATAATAGTTTTTAACCATGCCTAATATTTGTTGTAGTTGTAAGGGACCATCGTCGCCATTATATACAGACTGTATTGTTACACACTCCTTTATGGTAGTAGGGATGAGATTTCGCGGTGGTCATAAGTTTAAGAAATCAGATACCATCACTCTTGAACCGGAGCCTTCTAATACGTATGATAAGAATGCGATAAAAGTTATGGTAGATGGTATCCATAAAGCCTATGTGGCAAAGGACGAGAATGTAAGTATAGGAGATTTGATGAAAAAATACCCGAATTATCGGATTACTGCTCATGGGAAAAAGAACTATAATAAATCAGCGTCTTTAAACCTTGAATATCCTTGGATGGTTTGTGAGAGATGTCGCGATACGCTACAAGCATCGAGGGACTATGACTATAGTTATTGGTGAACCTATTTGAAGTTGGGAGTTATTTATATACGAAAAATATTATTAATAGTATAAGTATCTTAGTGGCGATCTTAGCTAAGAATACTTAACAATATAATAGCACAGCTAATCAATTCAAGGCTTTAACATATTTCGTAAGCCATTTTTTAGCTTCCCTCTGGGAATATGCATCAATCTGCTTTTCTTTTTCATCCGAATCCTTGAGTTGCATAATTTTATGTGAAGTTGATGGTTGGTATTTCTCATCTTCATTGATAAACCGCGCACATAATCCTAATGTACTTTCTAAGTAGTAATTAATATCTATTTCTTTATTAAGCTCTTTTGCAAACTCTGGATATTCCATATAATCACCAACTCTATATTGTATTAATCGACCTTTTTCATCACGATAACGCTCACCTTTTACTACTACATAACTAAAGCGCTCACCAGGATCTGGGATATTCAATTGTTTTTCTTTCATTCGAGTTATAAAACGCTGGACACGAAGATTTTTTTTCTTAGGCTTCCATGTAGCCATCCCAATAAATTGACTAAAGTCCCATTGCTTATGTTTGGCCTCTCTGAGAGTATCTTCAACAATTTTATGAATCGTTCGTGTATTATTAATATCCATAGCCTCCTGCATAATCTTTTTTCTGATAAACTTGAAGAGCTCAGAATTCCCTTGCTTTACAGTATCAATTCCTTTCATAAAGAGATTATCTGGCCTAAAATTGACAACCTTTTCATGTGGTACACCGAAGTATTTTTTCTTACCAGCAAAACAGACGGGAAATAATACCTCCTCATATGCCATCTTAAGATAAGATGTGCCGTTTTTTATTCTAAGATAATCATTGACCTGATCACGTAACTTTTTCATCGCATCCATAGTAATTTTGACCATTTCACTCCAGTATGCTTCTTTAGAAAGTTCTTTTCTGGAGAAGGCTTTATTGTATTTTTCATAATATTTAATTGGACAGGAGAGATACAAAGAATCGGTATCCCCATATTTTATTCCAAACCCTTTCTTTGTTACGAATTCAGTGACAAGATTAAGGTTGTATTTTCCTGCTGAAGTAGTTCCTCCAGCTAATTCACGAAGAAAGATTGGAGATTTTGAGTTTCCTGCTTCCCCGTAAAAAGTATTCATATATACCTTCAAAGCTTTTTGCTTCGAATCTAAATAATCATAATCGAAGCATATGGATAAGTATTCTAAATTTAAGCTTTCCGGAATCTTTTTACCTTTCTTTTTAAGTGAACTTATCATTTTCCCAAGCGGTTCTTTTTTCTTTCCTAATGGGTCAAGTTGTGCTTTAAGCTCTACTCTCTTGTTAAATAAATCCTCTAATACGATAGGGTATAAGCCCTTCTTTTCCAATTTATTATCATGTCTCACACTCCAAGCTTGGACGATGTGGTTATTAAATGGAAACTCAATCTTATGCAAGTTATTTCCATTATTTTGCACAAAATCAGCCTCATCTGGTGTTAATATGATTTTTTCCGGAGAAAGATTATAAGTCATAATAAGGCTGGGATATAAAGATGCAAAATCCAGACCCGTCACTGGCCTTTCTGCTTCTATACCTTTTTTAGGTGGAAAAACGTATGCACCAGGAAATTTCCCTTTTTCTATATTTTTACATACCCTTGTACTAAATACTATATCACGCTTGAAAGCATAAGCACCCAGAAGATTTCTTACCTTCATTCCATTAGCCCGGTAATGTGAATCAAATAAAGATACATATGCTATAGAAGCAATCTCCCTATAATCATTAATTACATTTCGTTTAACTATAAGCTCTTGGCAACGTAATGCATCTATAATACAATAATATGCTACTTTATGCATGTTTTCTATAGTAGAATGCGATTTATTTAAGGAAATACTCTCTTTTGCTTCTGAATAGATTTTCCACATTTTATTATATGGCATATCCGCTTTACCCCCCAATCCACATATTTTTAAGTAAAATGCAAGTGAACTTTTTTTATCAACTTCTGCACGAGGATAGAGTTTCATAAAACATGCACGTACGTCAATTGGTACACAACCCGGTATTTTAAGAAAAGTGGAAATATAATTATCTTCTGGACTAATTTTGATTATAATCGATTGTATCCTATCATTTTCTTCCTCATTATTATCAATGGCGCCTTTTTTAATTTGAAAACTATTTTTAGATTTCACACCTATTTTCCCGTAATAATTCCATTTTTGAATTTCTTCCTTCGATTTAAATCTTCCCGTCATCTGTTTCCACATCCATTCGAGAATATTAAGTCTATAAGCTCTTTCCATAATAAATGGCCAATCATATTCGGAATCGCTAAATCCGAGTTGAATATCAGGGATGAAGGCTTTCCAGCATAATGCAAATGCTTTTAGTAAATTTGTCTGGTTCCCACATACAACTGTTATCCATCGTGGGTCTGGTGCAGTTTCAAGATCGACAAGACAGATTTGTTTTAATGGTCTTGGATCGTCTTTCCAGTGTAAGGTCATACAAATCATAAATACAATATTTTCTTCATCATGTATTTCAGCAAATTCGCCCAACTCTCGTGATTGTGTTTCTATGTCCCAAGTAAGAATAAGCGTACGATCTCTCATGAGCGCTGAAATCGGAAAACGGTCACTTATCATTTTTAGATCTTCTACTGGTCGAAAATCATTTACAGAAACTCTAAAATCGTGTATATAATGAGAATGTTTTTTGTATATATAATTGCTTATCGTAGACCAACCAGAAATTGCGATTCCATTTTCTCTAGCTATTTTACGATGAAATGAGAACATATCATCTGAGGCAGTTTCAAAATTTTTATCTTGAATAGCTTGAAGGGCTTTTTTTCTATCTCCAGTACCAAGTGTAAAAATTCGTAAATATGACTTTTTTTCTGTATGGTAACCACGCAAAGGGAAGGCATTAATGTATCCTATTTTATAGATATTTATTGTATTACAAATAATTTCATCTATTTTTATTTTAAAGTCATCTACAGATTCGTTATCGGGTACAAGTATATCAAAGAATATCTGGATTCCTGTAAGAGTAACTATCGCCTTTTGGCCATTGATAAGAGAGCCATAAAGACGTAAAACATAACGATTTTTTTCACCTATTTTTTCTGATGAACCCTCAAAATCGACAGCCATAAAAGGGATCTCCTCTCGTTTAGCCAAAGCATTATTAAGAATTGTAGACAAGCCCTCATCATTTTCTGCAACTATATTATCACGAGTTGGTAATCCTGTTAAATAATTTTCACCAGAATATCGGATAAGTTGACCTTTTTCTGAGTTTTTATTTTCCGAAATCTGTGATTGAGGAAAAGCTTTGGCCCCCCGGTGGTACAACGCCCCGTTATTTTCTTCCTCTAACTCTGGCTCGAAATTTTCTGGGCTCTCTGGTCGAGAAAGTGATACTTCCGCCTCTGTTGGCGCGTGATTGATGTTTTCTTGGAAATTTTGGTTTTCCACAGTTGGTATATCGGATGATACAGGTACAATAGGCATGCTATGTTCACTTTGGGTACTCATGTTTTTTCTGAAAGTATAATATTCGGAATTAAAAAGTTCAAAATGAAAATTAATTCTAAAGAATATTGATCAGTACATATTATATACTCAATCAAGATAAACATCAAAAAGAATGGCATTTTATCATTGTCCCTATATCCTTAGAACTGGAGAAGTCTGTAATCGGCCATGTTACCATCCCAATGGGTGCTCAAAAAGACCTCAGGAAAGATTAGTGCTTGTCCGAAGAGATACTTTGTAAGGAAAATTCCGTATTGAAGATGGCAATTCAAAGACATCTTTTCATACCCCCAAAGGATTAAAAGTTGGTGACAAAATACTGAGCGGAGAAAATGAAAATATCCCAGTCCAAACAGGAAATAATTTGCCTTTGCGCTATATTTAGGGATGGAAAAGTCCGCAGGTCCGGACCTAAAGACCAGGTCCGGACCGGACCAGTCCAAATTTTAGGACCAGCCCAGGACCAGGTCCTAAAAAGTCCGGCCAATCAGATTTAAGAATTGAAAATTAAGTTTTTTTTTTTTACACAATTATTCTTTCAAATATATTATTTTTGTTTTTCAAAAAAATAAACATCACTAATTATTATTATTACATTAATATTTTTAGCATCAAAATACTTGTTAGATCACCTAAGATATAATATTCTTCAAATAAATAATTTTAATTTTTTTTTAATTCATTTTGTGCAATTATAAGCAATTCATCCACCTCATATGTGCAAATAATAGAGATAGTAATTAATTGATAGTAATATAATATAATAATAACAACAACAACAATAATAAATAATAATAATAAAATAATAATAATAACAACAACAAATATTAATGATAACAAATAATAGTAATAATAGAATAATGATAATAATATAACAATTTTTCTTAACAAAGATTTTTCATAAAAAAGATATACAATATACATTGATATTTTTTTAATTAATTCTTTAAAATGGATGTTTCAGATAATTTTTATAATGATAATTATTGTAGTTTTTATGATTATAATGACCAAGGAAATAGCTTGGAAGAGACACAAACAATAGAAACTCCTCAACCATCTGATAATAATTTTTTGGTCAATGAGATAATTAATGTTGACAATCCAGAAGAAGCAACAAAATGATACTGAATTTAATTTCGTTAATAATGAAAAAAATGGAAAAAAATTTGCAGATATTTGGAATTATATAAGTTACAACAATTCTAAAAAGAGAGTCTGTAAAAAGTGTAGCTATGTTTTTTCTGATAAATCTGGCAACTCATCTATTGAACGGCACATGGTCAATTTACACAATATTAAAATAAAAAAAAAGCAATCAAATACATTACAAACCATGCTTAATTTTCAAGTAATTAATCCTTGGCCAGAAAATGAACGAAATAAAAGAGATAATTTATTAATTAGATGGGTAATAGGTAATCTACAACCATTTAATATTGTTGAAAATAAGTATTTTATTGAAATGATCAAACAGTTTGACTCCAGATATAAATTACCAGATAGACATAAGTTAAAAAATTTGGTAATTGAATTTTTTAATCAAAAAAAAAATTCAATAAATAAAACAATTGATGCTATCCCTGGAAAAGCTTCTTTGACCACTGACATGTGGACCTCATTGAACAATGACTCTTTTTAGGGTTGACAATTCATTACATTGATTCAAAATGGGAATTCAAACATTTCTTATTAGACATTATTTCATTTAAAGAAAGACATACTAGTCATAACATTTCTGTAGAAATTTTGAATATAATTAATGAGTACAATTTATTGGGAAAGTTAATTGGATTAACCAGTGATAATGAAGCTGCTATGGTTGCAGCAGGTAGAACAATAGAAGATGAATTAAAGGCAAATAATAATACTTTATTCAAACATTATAGATGTGCTGCACATATCCTTAATCTTGCAGCAAAACAAGGAATAGAAATAATTGATGTAGAAGTTTCAAAAGTTCGTGAAGTAATGTCTAAAATAAAAAATTCAGTATTGTTGTGTGATTCTTTAAAATGACTGTGTGAATTTCAAAATTTGGAGTACTTGAAACCTGAATTAGACATTAAACACAGTGGAACTCCACATATTATATGATTAAAAAATTTCAAAAATTAGAACCTTCACTTAGAATGTTGGCTGCAAATGAAAGAGTTATCAATGATTTACTTCCAACAAATGAGGGTTTAACCAAAATAGAGGTATATTTTTATAATTAAATTTTCATATTATGTTAAATAAATATTAATTTTTATTTAAAAAATATAGGATACTGTTATGTTATTAGAACCTCTTGAACATGCAACAAAATTATTATCTGCATCCTCTTATCCCACAATTGCTGATGTTAAATTGGTATTTTCTGCAATACAAGAATTCCTTGAGGAATATATTGAAGATGATGATTTATTACAATATGAATTGGCTGGTTCTATTAATACTAAGCTTGATGAGTATAGATCAATCATAGATAAATCAACAATTATAGCAACTATTTTAAACCCACAAGCAAAATTATCAAATTTTCAACCAGGTTCAGAATCATCATCAGCAATTTCTAATCTTCGTATAAAATTTCAAGAGTATTTAGATGAATATTCTATAATTCAAGAATTAAATCCACCACAAACTAATTCACAATATAATTATCGTAAATATTTTCAACAACTAAAAAATCACAAGTCAAATAATCAATCACCACAACCATCTACATTAGAAAGGTATGTTAATAATAACATTAATGATAATAATGAAATAGAAAGATATTTGGCATTGCCATGTGATGAAGTTTCAATGCCACTAGCATGGTGGCAAGTTCACCAACAAGAATTTTCGATATTAGCAAAAATGGCAAGAGATTTTTTGTCAATCCAAGCCACAAGTGTAGCTTGTGAGCAATCCTTTTCAGTAGCTGGTAATACAGTTACTTCTATAAGAAATAGATTGCATCCAGAAACTGCTCGTGCAATACTTTGTAGTAAAAGTTGGATTGAAAATAATGTATTTGATTAATTTTTATTAATAAATTTTCTTTAATGAAGTTACTCATTTCAAAATTTTGTTAGTAACTCAATGTTGATCAGAAAAATTTTTTTTGAGAATTGTGATACAAAGACCAGGTCTAGGACCAGGTCCTAGCTGGTTGGTCCAGGACCTGGTCTTCAGGTCTGCGAAAAAAGACCAGCAGGTCCTAGGACCAGGACCAGACCTGGACGACTTTTCCATCCCTAAGATAATGTTATCGAATTCAGGATCCTAAAAAAACATGCAGAAGGATTAGGCCAGGGCGACATAACCTACCTCAGTTATTTTATTACAATGGAAATCGGCCAAGATCACTAAGCTGACATATGATATCAAATGACGTATAAAATATGTTTGACTCATCAAACTCGTGATGAGATCAACCCGGTAGCATAACCTACCTCAGTTATTTTATTACGATGGAAATCGGTTATAATTACCAAATCGGTATACAAATAATGTTATCGAATTTGACTAATATGACTTGAGTTTTGTAATCTACACGTCACACTTAGGGTTATATTATAAGTCAAGTGACTTGAATTTTATGACACACCCATCAATTGAATGACTTGAGATTTATGATCTATCCATCACTCTAATGACTTGAGTTTTGCAATTCACACGTCATTCATAACCTAGACTAAGTGGAAATAACATAATTATGTTATTTCCACTAAAATGACAATTACACTGATCATATGGGGGCTCTCTAGCAAAAGGTAGCTTAATTGACAATCCATGAATAAATGAGAGAATTTGAGAAAGATCAGTGGGGCAAAAATGTAAAAAAAATATCAGTTGATGTTTTAACAAAAATAAAATACAATATGTTTGTATATATTATAAACTTTATTATATATTAATATGTAGGACATGGCAGTGATGAAAAATGATTAAATGACCTCAAATGACTCAAATGACAAATGACAAGTCATTTAGGTCATTTTAAAATCAATTTTAAATGACACAGTCATTTGCTGAACCAATCATATTGTTTAACTTTAAATTCAAAATTTTAACATTTAATCAAATGAATTTACAAAATCAGGTGATTCTAAATTATCATTAAAAATATAGTTGGCTTGGTCTAAAGACCTCCTAAATTTTGGACAAATTTTAAAAGTATAGAAGTCATTTTCTGTCCTATCTTTTAAAAAAATAGCTCTATTAGTTGATAGTATATGTATTTAGTTTTGATATAATAAAGAGATTTTCTCAAAAAAATTCTTTTGTTGTAGAGTCCTATTCTTTTTTAAAACATGTACTTTAACTAAATTTAGACTAATGCTCAACCATCATATCTAAATTTGGCAGTAAGGAAAATAATTTTTTTAACCAAAATCACATGAAACCCTTTTTTAAAAATTCTATTGCATTTTTGATCAAATCACAAAATCACAATTTTTTGAAATTTGAGCATTTGGCACAGCAATAGGAGTCTTTAGACCAAGCCAACCATATTACACAGACTCCATTTGGCAATTGAATCATCAGCAGGATGTATAGTATGATCTACAGATATAAATTCTAAAGGATCAGAAATATCTTTATTATCATCAATCATATTCATCCAATTTTGAATAAATTCTACCCAATGTTCAGTTCTGTTAATAGAATTACCAGTTCCTTCTTCAAAGACACCTAAATCCTCTTCTCCTTCAAAAGATGCTAATGTTCATCATCAGGAAATTAATTTAGCGTAAACTTGCATAAATCTTACGATGCCGACGTAATATTGTGTAAATCTTACAGTGCCGACGTAAGTTTTACACTTTTTTATTATTAAACTTACAATTGACATGTGTAAAATTTTTTTATATTTTCCGGATGATAGTCATTATTTTCAATATTACCATCTCTGAGTGTCATATCATTAGTTACTTCATTTGCATCAAACAGTTCATCTTCATTATCATCACCAACAGATTCTTGATTATGGGATTGCAATGTGATTCCTTTTATAAAGGTTTCCATATTTTTTAATTCAAATTATTTTTTTCTTTTGAAATAATCCACTCTCAATTGACACATTCCAAGAACTTTTTCATGCTTTTAATAAATAAATCTTTAATTTCTATTAATCATTTATTTATAATAAAACTTAAAGTTAAAAACTATTTTTTTTACATACATAAAGACAATTCCCTTTTTTTGATGTATAAAACCCATATTGGATCAGAGTCTTCCAATAGAGGCAGAATTTATACAAATTCCATGCAGGTGAAAGAGCCAATCTTTACACAATTCAGGTGTTTCACTTTGGGCAAAAATTACTTTTTTACAAGCCCAAACTATTTTTTGTTATTAGTCAAAATTGGGCAAAATTACTTTAAAGTTGTTTAAGTTAAAATAAGTTGATTGATATAGTTTTTTAATGCTCATGTTTATAAAAAATGCTGAGAAGCCCAAATTGCCCAAACTAGTTTGGCCTTTGGGAAAATAGTTTGGACCAGAAACCTTAGCCTTGACATCTTGTAATAATTTATAATAATAATAATAATATTGACTACAAAAAGCAAAATACCAATTGCATCAGGAAATTTCCCTGTCATAATATTATGTCCATAAATTTTAATATGTAAAGTTGTAATATTTGCAAAATTATGTCAGAGAGACTTCCAAATTTGGAAATGCAACTCATATATGAATCATAGAGTTTATGTGATGCTCTATTGGAATCTGTCAAAAATCTGTTAAAATCTGTTAATTTCTTCAAGTATGCTTCCATTAAGAATCAAGGAAATTACATATGCTTTTTAACACCTTTTTTTTCCTAATTCTAGTGAATAAAACATCAAAACAAACTGCCAGTACTTTACCATGTTTGTTTGCTTCACTTGCTCAAGAATATCCCAAGAGTAATGCGAAACTAATAATGATCAATCTTGGAGGCATGCATCAGGATTAACAGCAAAGGAACATATAAAACCTTTTGCTAAATATTTTCCTGAATTACAAGTTAGTAATGGTAAACACTAGACCACCAGCTAATATTCTACCATGTTTGCATTTAAGATCTTGCAAATAAATATCAAAAAATGATGGAATCTCATCACTAAGTATTTATTCAAAGTTATACTTTTACGAAATTTCAATGTAATTTCTAATTTATTCATATAGAATCAACTACTAAATTTTATTCAACTTTTCTATAGTCCCGATCATATTAGAACTATTTATTTATTTATTTTTATTATGTAAAATTCGGCATAGAATTTATTTATATCCAAAAACTTAATAATCATGAAGTAATCTGTTACATAAAAAATTCAGTGGAAATAAATCTTACATTAACCTACGTAAGATTTATTTTCCTGATGTGCCTAATTTGCTATATATTTCTCTAAAGTAGTACGTTACAGATTATTGACCTTTTCTCAGCTCATATTAACAATTAATTTAGTCATTTGGACAGTGTCTACTAGTTTTACATAATAGTAAGGTTTGATTATTTATGTTCATAGCAATGTTGAAATTTTCGGTTTCGGAAAAACCAATCCAAATTGTCTTCGTTGACCTTCATTGTAATCGAGTGGCCTATCTTTTTGTGGTATTCCAATATTTTGAAAACTATTTTTTTGTTAAAAAATATGATTAAAGATGATTAATTCGTTCATTTTGTGTTCCAAGTAGCAACTTTTACATTTCATCATTGCCGTTGCTACTGACATTAGATTCCCACCTTTTTTATTAGCAGAGTTGTAATAATACTACTTGTATTGATGGTCCCACACTCAAAAGAAACATCAGAACTTTCTTCCTCGTCACCATCAACATTTATTTGTTCATTCACTGACATACGTTCATTTATTTATTTTTTTCTTTTATCAATCCATTTTCTCTGAATATTCCAATTCAACTCGCTATTTTCGATCTCCTAAAAATTTTATCCGAAATCACTCACCGATTGTCCTAATATTAATTGCCAATGAAAATATTACAGAAACAAACAACAATTTTATACACGATTTTATTGTGCAATTTAAACTTATTTATAACAAATAATAAAGTGTTTAAGTACTAACTACACTACTTCACGAATGTCAATATTAGAATAAAAGACATATTTCAATTACTGCGATATGTAAACTTGAACCAACATAACTGCTCAAAAATTCTGAACTAAGTGCCAAAAAAAAAAAAAAAAAAAAAAATAGTAATAGTAATTACAGTTCAATAATAACGGATCTTGCTCTATACGAACCGAGAATTTATGTCCGATTTATATATTCATTATTACTGTCTATAATGTCTATAACGAACCCCTTCTACGTCAGACATTTTTTCTTAATATTAATACCAAATGGTCCGTTATATAGAAAGTGAACTGCACTATACTATACTATACACAACGAACTACACTATTTCCCACCATTACACTCTTATTTGCTTTACTATCGGTTGCAATTCTACTAAAAAAATAAACAATTATGAGTATTGTGAGTATTTAATCATGGTATTAATAAAAACATTCGTTGTGAGTTTTACCCACTCATTCGTGAGAGTTTGTGTTTTTTAAGGGTGTTTTCTCAATAACCTACATAATAAATAAAGAGAAGACCTTGAAATTTATGAATCTTATTTTAAGTTTTTGCTTTATAGTGAAATAAAACGTTTTAGTCTTATAATTGAAAATGTATTAGTATATTAATTATTAATATTAATATTGTCGATCACGGACAGAAAAGTATTTTCTGTCTATTACTATTATGGTGTCATTTGTAATTGTTTTCCATGAAGCTGTGGGATGACAAACGAATATATATCTGCTCCTATTGTTTCAACATTCTCGGTAGACAAAATTAACACTGTCATAATACATGGAACAGTAGAATATGTCAACCTGCATGTATTTCCTTCAAGCCCAGTGATGCAATTGCTGGTGCCTCTAATCTCCCTTCCACAATTCAATAAATTCTCCCTTCTTTTCAAGTTCAATATCGACCATTATATGCGCCGGGAAAAAATTATTCGCGCTTTCAATATCGATAAAAATACAATGGAAGTCTCTTCCTGTCAAAAGAACTTAAATAGTTAAAACCATAAAAAAAAATGATTGATTTCCTTTTTGGTATATGAAAATAAACCATGTGTGTGATCAAAAGTTATTAAATAACCATATTAGTATAGACATTGATCACCTAAAAAAGAAATTTGATTGACTTTTTTAATAAAATCATTATTATTAATTCATTTTTCTCAAATGGCGATGAATCTGGTCATCTTCGGGGTGGTAATTATATATTTTGGTAGAAATTTTAACCCTCCCACAATGAGATTTTGCCAACCTGCTTTAAGTGAACTAGAGTAAAGCAACGAATGGTATATATTATTGTTTTACAAAGATTTTTTAATCATGCTTGACATCACATTACATCGTATTGAAAAATAACCGCCAATTGGCAGTACAATTGAGGTTTTTTTATATTAACTAATAATATATAAAAGATCTGCTATTATTATAATAATCCAATTTTAGATAATTTCATAATTACAATATTTATTATCCTATTTGTTCTATTGTTTTTATTAGTTTGTATAGTTGTATTACATTTTTGAAACAACCTTTTTGATCATGTAAAAGAAAAAAAAGTAAAGCTAATCTTTTATAGTATTCGCCAAGAGCCACAGGTTTCAATACTTGTTATATAGTTAGTTGCTTTGGTTTTTATGCACATTTAAGTTAATGATCTACATCATAAATTATAAATAGTGTCTTTTTATCCAAATCAATTTTTATAAATTTATTTGTATGCTAATATAACAATTCTCAACTACATTTTTTTATTTTCTTTTAATACCTCCTTTGGCTTTAATAATTTTCATGTTCTTTAGAAGTTAATTTTTTTTAATTATTTAACTAAAAAAAAAACCTTGTCTTCACCACCATTATCAACACAACGACTATTATATTCACAAATACTACACAACCATTTGAATCAAAATGAATCCACTACAAACTGTAATTTCTTCCTCTTCCTCTACTCCTTCTTCCTCTACTCCTTCTTCTAATTATCAACAACAAAAAGGCTACCAACCAAGCAATAATTTAAATGGTGATTCATCTGTATCTTTGCTTCAACAAGTAATTCATGAACGTAATTTGTTAAAGTCGCAAAACGATCAATTATGGAAACTCGTTGAAAAACAAAAGGTTACAATAAAGAATCTACAACTAGATAATCAAAAATTAATTAGTGTTAGAGATAAACTTGTAACAAAACTTAAAAACATTGATACACTTAAAGTCAGTAGCCTGGAAGCACCTGACGATGTTACTTTATCAGCTCCTATTAATAAAAATGGTAATGAGAACTTTGATAATAGTAATAATAATAATAACATTAATATCAATTCATCTAACATTGCTGATAATCAATTTGAATCAACTGCGTCGATTCAATATGATAATCATCAAAGTATTAATAATGATAATAATAATAATGATAATAATAATAATGATAATAATAATTCAAGAGGAACCATATCAAATCAAATACATCCACAACCTCAACAAGCACAATCTCAACAATCACAAAATGTTAAACAAAATGACAATGATAGTCAACAACATCGACACCCTCAATCAAATTCTTCTATACAAATACTTCTTCCCTACCAGCCTATTCATAACGATTCCATAAGTTCTATACTTTCGAGTTCTTTCACGAATTCAGGAACTTCTGTTAATGCTCTAGCAGGTAACTATTCCGACCTAGAATCACCTAATACTTCTAATGCTACAGTTAAAGATGATAACAACAACAACAATAATTCAAAGACACTTAATGATGAGCATGATTCACTAATATTAAATCCACCAAACGTAAATAATAATCAAAAATTAGATGTTTCTTTAAATGATAATACTATATCAACTACTTCAATGTCCACTGGCAATAAATCTTCTCCCAGCCCTATAATTCCTCCTAAATCCTCTCAACGTCAAAGTTCAATCAGAATTAGTAATAATCTTATTCTAAATTCCCCTTCTCAAAAACCTGACAGTTTTAATAATGATAATAACCATGAATTCCAAAACGATAATAATTCTCCACATAACCGTCCTCTTTCACCATCAAATTCAATAATGTCAGTTAACTCGGCTAAAAGTTATCACAATAATGTTAATGCTCAATCTATTAATGTTGAATCAGATATTAATGATCCCGATCCACTTGGTCAATTTCCACAACCTACTCATAGAGATCCGCCTGTCTTAACATCCCCAAATTCACCTAATAGCAATATTAGCAACAATAACAATGACAATTATAAGGAAAATCTCGATGAAAATGAATCATCGGTATCCTCTTCACCTACTTCATCTGTCATATCGTCATCTTCATTTACTAAAAATAACAACTCACTTAATGTGCCCGAACCTCTCGGCTTACTAGCTAATAAAAATCAACTAACTCCGCCGCATTCTCCCGGACTACCTAGCTCTCCTAAAGCTTTCCTACATCATAATTTATCAAACACTAGTATTAATAGTATGAATAATGATAATCCAAATCCCAGCCACCAAAACATTTATCAAATGAAACAACCGTCTGTCAAATCTCAATCGGTTCAACATTTAATAAACTTACCTAATAACAATAACAAAAATAACGACGGCAACAACGGCAATAATGAAAATGATAATGATGCTGATGTTGGTGATGAAACAAAGAACTCATCTAAATATTTTCGTATTCATAGCGATTCTAATGAAAATAATAGAGCTCTTAAAACTAGTAAATCGTTTGATCGTTACGAATCAAATAATCATCGCTTATTAAATAAGAATAGTAACGGCTCATTATATATTCCTCCCAGAAATCAAGAAAATAGTAATAATGTGGTCATATCTCCTCCTAGTAATAAAAATAACACAGAGAATAGCTCTTCACCTGAACGTGTAATGCGTCATATAAAAAAAGCCTCTTTACCTGATGTTAATACGATTACAAATCAATCGTCATTTTATCAAAAACAGCAACAGCAGCAAAACCAGAGGCAACAACATCAATATCAACAGTATCATCAACAACAAAATAATGTGCCACCATCTTCAGAAACTTCTTTGTTATTAGGCGATTCTATATCTGGTATTACTGTTAAAGTGATTGGAAGTAACAAAAAAATAAATGATAAGGGTAAAGAAGTTTTAGCGTTTGTAATAGTTGTTGGTAAATCAAAGGTAGTGGATGCTGTAGTTGTTGGTATGGAGAAAGAATTATGGAGGATTGAAAAGTTATATTCCGATTTCTTGGGATTGGATAGTAAGGTAATATGCGTACAATTATGTATATTTGTATAATAATTATAAATGTGTATAATTCATGTAATTAATATTTATGTATATTAATAAAGTTAAAACAAAAGCAGCTCAAAAGTGTTGTAAATAAAATTGGTAAATTACCCGATAAAACTCTTTTTCACAATAATTCACCAAGTAAAGCTGATCAAAGAAAGGTTAGTAAATATATTATTTATTATTATTATATTATATTATTTATTTATTTATTTATTTATTTATTTATTTATTTATTTATTTATTTATTTGGAAATTAATATACATCTGTTGAACAATCGATAGTTGGCTTTGGAACACTATTTACTACATGCAATTTCTTTAAATTTAAACGATTCTAAAGATTTGTATGAGTTTCTAAGTTCAGATGTTGTTGAGCCAGATGACAAAGATGATCAGGTTAGCAATCATAATAAAATAAATATAAATTTGTTTGATTGTTTATATGGATTAGAATATATATGTTTACTAAATAATATTATTTAGTTACGTGGTCGTAAAGAAGGTTATCTTACCAAGAAAGGCAAAAGTTTTGGTGGTTGGAAAACTAGATATTTTGTTTTAGATGGTCCACTTTTGGAATATTATGAAAGTGTAAGTTGAATATTTAATTTTATTTTATTTTCCAAATTGTAAAATTACTTGCTATAAAATAATCAAATAACTAAAAATTAATAGAAAGATGGTAGCCAACTTGGGTTCATTCGTATAACAAATGCACAAATTGGCAGACAAAGTAATGTAAATAACGATTCAGACAAAGATAGCGAAAACTCTTACAGACATGCCTTTCTAATCTTAGAATCAAAACTCAATTCCAAGAATGCACAAACAAGACATGTTTTATGTGCAGAAAGCGATTCTGATAGAGACGAGTGGATAGAAATATTACTACAATATGTTGGAGTAAGTGAGGAAGAAGCAAAAGAAAAGACAAAAAAAAGGAAAGATGTTAAAAGCAGGTTTCTGAAAGAAAGTATTTCCAAAATTGATGCACAACCTATTTCTCAACTTGATAGAAATGAACAAACTGATAAACTTATTGCTACTGATGTTGTTTTACAACAAGCTCAAAAAGATTTACAATCAAAAAATAATAACAACAGTAACAATAATGTTAATAACAATAGTAATGATTCTAAATTACAACAATTACATCATCAACAATTTCAACAAAATCAGCAGCAGCATCATCATCATCCAAATTCATCTTTTAATAATGATCAAATTGACCCGTCAAAAAATATACAAAGTAATCAACAACAACAACATTACCATTCACAACCTAGTTTCCAACCACCGCCGCCGCCGCCAACACAACCACCATCAATTTTAGGTAATAATACCGGGCATAATTTAATATCTCCAAGAGATGATTCAGAAAAGATTAAAGGTAGTACACTTGAACCAAAAGATCCTTTGCCTCTTGGTAATAGCACAACACATTTACACAAGCAATTAAGCCTTAGAAGAGATCGTCACAATGATGAACATAAAAAAGCAGTAAGAAAAACTTTTTTTGGTAGTATGTTTGGTAGTAAAGATGATAAAAAGAAATATCAAGATCCGAAACCAGATTCTAATAAAGTTGTATTTGGAGTTTCACTTGATCAGGCTATTGCCGTCTCAAGAATAAAAGAAAATTATGAGCTACCAGCTGTCGTTTATCGTTGCATTGAATACTTGGATGCTAATAATGCAGCTGAAGAAGAAGGTATATATCGATTAAATGGGGCAACTGCCACTATAAAAAGGTTAAAGGAACGATTCAATACAGAGGGCGATGTTGATTTATTGAGTGAAGAAGAATATTATGATGTGCATGCAGTGGCTGGCTTGTTGAAACTCTATCTTAGAGAATTACCAACCAGTGTATTAAGCAGAGACTTACATTTGGAATTTGTAAACGTTATTGGTATGCCATTTTAATAAATAAAATTAGAAGTAATTATATTATATACAACAACGATAATAACCTATATTTTTTTTTAGATTTACTTGGTAGAAAAGATCGTATAAACGAACTTGGTCGACTAGTGTCTGCATTACCATTATCCAACTATACACTGTTAAGAACATTGACAGGACATTTAATAAGAATTGTTCAAAATGCACAAATCAACAAAATGACTGCAAGAAACATTGGAATAGTTTTTTCGCCTACGCTTGGTATACCAGCTAGCGTGTTCAGTTTATTCATGGCAGAATTTGACTACATATTCTTTACTAATAGTGATGGTGTTGCAGCACCAAGAACAATGGACGCATCGTCGGAAGAACCTGATGTTTCAAAGGTTAGTGTTTGCTTTTTAAAGATGGTTTAAAAATGACAATGAATTTATTATTAAAATGAAATCTTTTATTTTTACAGAATTCTCCAGTCGCACTATTACCTGTAACAGCTGTTCGTCGTATTGACATTCGTGATGAACTCACAGGTAGAAATAATCGCAACAGTGTACATTACATGGATAGTGCACCTGAGAAAGTTGTGGGTTTAGAAAAAAGAATGACAGGTTAGTTCATTTAGTTTATGAACACGCTATGCACACATTTACACATGTGTTAATGAATAATTAATAATAATTTTAAAAATAGTAACTAAACCCATTCGTCAAAATGATGATACGTCAGATGAAGAAGATGTTAATGATCTTGCAATTCAAGCAGAACAAGAAGAAGATGATGATGATGATGAATATGATGGTTCATCTATAGACGAAACAACAACACAATCAGTACCAACATCACCAAGGCTACATACAACACAACTCCCCACAATGAATTCCATACCAACATCAAGTGATTTAACAAAATCGAACGACACAATGGATTCGATGCCTGGAGTATTTTCTGAACATCAAAAACAAGATTACGAGAATGAAAATATTAGTTTACCAACTGTTAATCAGCCCATGAACAACAACAACAACAATAAATGATATTGGATGGAAATATATACAAATTAGTGGCGGTGAATGTGAAATGACAATTTGTTGTAAATAAAATTAGACTATTTTTCAAAGACTTTAGGGATATTTCTCAATCAACACTTATTTATTTATTATTTATTTATTTTGTTAATAGAGAAATTATAATTTTAAGTGTATTATTATTATTTTAAATATTATTATTTTGTATATATATATATAAATGTATTATTATTATTATAAATTTAAAATTTCGCACCCCAAAATGTTGCAATGATCTCAAAAAAAAATTTTTCTTTGATGCTATGCTTTAACGCAATGAATGAAATTTATTGGTAAATATTAATTTATTTTTTTTATAAATTATAAAATGGAAGAAAATGATGAATAATCTTTAAATTTTTTAATAACTTTCGTTCTTCTGAATATGGAATGATGTTATCATCCTTTGTGGAAACTATTATTTCTGATTTAAAAAAAAGTTTTTACATAATTATTGGCATTATATAATTATAATTAATTCTTTTCTAAATCAATACTTTAGAATATTTAAAGTTCTTTAAAATCTTCAAACGGTTTATCGCTTATTGCCACATGTAAGAATGTAAATGATAAAAGGAAGTCAGAATTTTTTTTTTTTTTTGAAAAAATAATAATTAGTCAGAATACAAGAAAAAGTTACTCGTCTAACATCCTCCCATCCTTTACTTTTTTTTTTTGACAAATTTTTTTAATACCAACTTCCAAAAAAAACTTTACCATCGAAAAAAAGGTTTCTCAGAAATGACGATTCTATATAGATTGAAATAGTCGACACAATTTTAAAGTTTCATTCATAATAATCATAATCATTATATCAAGAACATGAATATGATACAATATATATTCCCATTACAAGCAGAAATATGACACCAAGTTGTGTGAAATCACAAATTCACAAAGACAATTATCGGACAGACAACAAGAACTTTATTTTATTCCAATATTTTAATTGCCAATATTATTTCTTTAATGTCTAAAAAAATTGTGTTCGATTAACAACTATTAATTCCCATGATATTCTATGATTCTCATCTAACTCGAAACATATTGTTCCAAATAAAATTTTTAATTTACCATATCTTGAGGTCTCAAACAATGGTAAATAAAAATGATGATAGATTGTTACATTTTTATTATTATATTTGTAAAAATGGGAAAATTAATAAATAGACAGCAAATAAAAAAACGAGTTGAAATTCAAGTTTTGTTTAAATTATAAAATTTAGTCAATTGAAAAAAAAATTTATTTGTTTGTACATATGTTTATCACAAAATATATTTAAATAAAGCAAATATAATAAATATAAACAATTGCATGTTTCATGTACATTTGTGAATGAATGATTGATTGATTGATATGATTAGAAAGGAGATTTAGCAAGACGAAGGTATGGCTTAACGGTTCTATAGCCAGGGAATAATTTATCAGCTTCTTCATTACTAACACCTGGATGAACAATAACATCATCACCTTTTTTCCAATTGGCAGGGGTGGTGATACGATGTTTATCACCAAGTTGAAGTGAATCAATTACACGGATTATTTCATCAAAGTTACGACCTAAATAGTGATAAATAACACAATTGATTGATTAATAATATTATTATGATTAAAATATTAACTACAAGTATCTACAAATGAATACTAACCAGTTGATGCGGGATATGTGATGATTGCACGAATTGATTTCTTTGGATCGATGATGAAAACACTTCGAACAGTGAATGGAATTCCTTTGCTATCAATATTGGTAGGATCTTGATAATCCAACATGTCATATAAAGTTGATACTTTACGATCAGCATCGGCAATGATTGGAAAGCCAAGTTTTACGTTACCAACTTCGTTGACGTCCTCAATCCATTTCAAATGATCAGTTAACTCATTGGCTGACAATCCAATAACTTTAACATTACGTTGTTCAAAGTCTGCTGCTCTGCGAGCAACTTCACCAAGTTCTGTGGTACATACTGGAGCTATATAACAAAAAAGAATGATATATGGATGATAATCGATTGTTAAATAAGTGATATAGATAATAATTAAGATTTAAAAAAATACACATTTATCAATTAATTAAAATACTTACTGAAATCAGCTGGATGAGAAAATAAAATTACCCAAGAGCTACCGATAAATTCATGAAAATCAATATCTCCTTTGGTGGTATTTGCTTTGAAGTTTGGAGCCTCATTTCCAAGACGAAGAACCATTTTGAATTAATTTTATTAGTTTTTTTTTTAAAATAAGTTTTTTTTTTGTCGTTAAAATATTTTTCACAAAGGAAAATTGAATTGTTGAATTGTTGTTATTTTTCGTAACTCTATTTATAATTCAAAAAAAAAATAATCATTTTTTATCTAAAAAAGTCTATTGGTTAGAAATTGCATCATCAACTTTAATTGGCAATAGCACGTAATTTTGGAGTACTATTACCATTATTACTAGTTGTAAAACTATATTTTTGATATTGTAGAACTATATCTATTGATTAGTAATTATTTTTTGTATGAAATAGTAAGTAGAATTGTTGTTTTGTTGTTTTAGATTAAAGTATTAAGGTCAAAGAGGATAACAAAATTCATCCGTCTATGAGTATGCGAGTAATGCATAATGATCGAAGAGAATCTAAACATAGCAGAAGCAACTATATCAAACTATATCACCCAGCAAGCAACAGCGCAAATTTCTATTCGTTGATCATATTTTTTTTTTAAAAAAAAAGAGATATGTGTAATGTATATATTGGGTAATAAATAAATAAAATAATAGTAATTATATTTTTAGGAATTTGTTGTTTAAGATTTCAGCCCAAAGGAAGATAAAAAGTTAAATTAATAACACTATTCTATTTCAGTATTAATTAAGTTTTAATATACATTAATTAATTTTAGTAAACGTTAATTGGTTTAAACATTTTACCCACATTTTATTTCATTATTTTTCCATTTCATTGCGACCATAGTTTCAATTTTTTCATATGATAAAAACAATCTTGTCAGTAAATAAAAATGGCTGATCGATCTTTTTTCTTTGATAAGATTAACTAGGTTTTAATCAGTATACACAGTTCTCATTGATTATTAATTATCAATGAATCTGAAACTCATTAACTAAAATAAGATTCTAAAATTAAAAGCTTTGATTGGAGACGAGTTAAACTCAAATCCTAAACCATTCTTTAGTAAAGGTTATTTTAGCCTGACCCACTCAATTTATTTTATTATTTCGCTCTCTCGCCCCTAATTGGTGACATTATTATTATCCATTTACAAATTACAAGGACTTAGAGGCCTTCTTTCTTTACTTTTAATTCGAGAACGTCCACACTATAGATGGTATCAAGATTTTTGAACAAAAATTACTTTTGATTCTGCGATTTTTACCGAAAAAATTTGCTATTTCTTTTTTGAGGTTTCGGTATATTGATTTGCGTGTTTCAACGCGCGTCGTTTGTTACAAAACAAACTTTAAAATTTTCAATGTAATAATTATCGAGATATGAACTCTTCGCTTATATTACGGATTAACAACAGAATTAGTTGATTTTTGTTTAATTATTAAAAATGAACGAAAAAAATAGATTCAAATAAATATAAGAAACAATCTAATTTTTGACTTTGTAGTGCTTATATTATTCAAATTAAACTATATCTAGTAACAATTTTTCCGAGTATCTACTCGTCTATTTTCCTTCATAACTGCTTGCTTTAGTAATTAACATATGTATCTCTGTTACTAAATCAATATTTTTGTTATTAACGTTATTAAATATCGAGACCTGACCAAAAAGTCTGTCAAGCATCCAAAGCTTCTTCTGTCATATGGTAACTATATTGTTGACCGCAAATTTTCGATAGATTTTTAATAATTTAAATTTAACCAATTAAATTACATGAATTAATCCCATAATGCATAAAAACTTTTTTGAGAGTTGATATATAAGTCAAAATTTCACTATACTAGTGTTGGTCTGAGTGGCTTCAGACTGTAACTCTGCTTCTGGAGAACAGAAATGTGGAATACTTCACATTTGGACCAACAATCTCTAATGCTGCACGTTGAAAGCAGTGTCTCATTTGAACTTTGTGTGAACATTCTGGTTTATTTGTAAATTTGGGCCAGTAGGTTCTTAAATAGCAAGGAAAAAGCCCGAGGCTGGAAACAGAGCAGGGAAAACTTGCAGCACTAAGTGGCTATGAGGTAGCACGCTTGAGTGATGAGTCATTAAGGGTTGCCAAGTATGTAGTTAGACTGCAATTTCGATTTTTTTTTTCATACATCTGATATTGTTGAGAGTGTCCAACTTTATCAAATAAATTTAGGTCGCATGTCATTACCATCAATAATAATCAATCCAAAAAAAAAATAATAATAATAATAGAATTAGAAATCTCTTCGGAAAAAGCATTAGTAACAAATTTCAAGCAGTAATGAACAAAAGTTTGAATGAAAAAATTATAGAAGAAATAGATTCCAAGGAATCAAGATTCATGTAACTAATTATAATAATGATTACGGATATGTCTTTCAGAGTTCACGATGTTGTAAAGGATCTAATGAGGTAATTCACATTATAAATTCTTATAATTATTATTATTTTTGAAAAATTTTTTAATTAATTCTTGATAATAATTAATATTAATACGTTCAGGTTGAATGTTTAAATCATCGGAAGTTACAAACATATACATTTTGTAGAACATATAATAACCATTTTTACATAATAATTAATCTATATAATTATATATAATAATATAGTTATTCTCACACTTGTAGGTAACTTCTCTTTTTTTTGCGCATTGTTTTTTTATGGTCATAGCAAAACTTTTTCCCAATTACCCATCCCAATGAATTTATTAATTGATGAAGATAGTATAGCTGTAGAAGTAGAATTAATAGTAGTAGAAGAATCAGAAGCAATAATCAACCAAGAGATCTGTTCAAAATTTCACCATTGACTATTCTCACTTAACATTAGGAATAACGTTTGTAAGGTCACAAATATTAATTTCAATGATGCGATTTGGATCTTTTCAACTCTGAATACCTATAGTTTTGGGTCAACTGGTGACGTTGATGTTGATAGTAATATATAGTAATAAGATGAATGGACATGTCGACATGTTTGCAACAGTTTTGTTTCAAGATTATTATTCTTCTAGGAGTATTTGAAGCTTCTTGGAGAAAGTATAAACTAGGCAATTTTGAAACAGTGTCATGAAGATTATTATTGTTTGTTTGTGCAAAGTGAGTCAATTATCATTTATTTCTCATGAATACTTTAATAGAAAATGGCAGATTAAGAAGGAAAGGTAAATCAAAACAATACATGTTCCACTTGCCAAATCATAAATCGTAAAATTTAAAATTTAAATTTTATATTTTATCTATTATTACTAATAGATTTACGAATCCATTTTAGAAGAGGATTCGAAAAAGAACTTGCCATGAATAATGATGAATGTAAATCACATTATACCACAAAAAATCTATTTGAGCTTTAAATCACATAAATATTCATTATTTTTGTTTGTTTTCAGATAGAAATAAATTTATTAAAAAAAAAAGCTTGATGAATCAAGACTATTTAAGAAAAAAATTGACAAATGTATGAAATAAAATTTGATCCTTCGACAATTACTGCACAATCCATCTAAATGTAATTACAATGGTAATTTTTAACAATTATTTTCATTTTTAAAGTTAATAATATCAATATCATTTTTATGGTAAAGTATTTTTTATCAGATTGAATTAACTATACCAGATGAATTGCTCGAATAAAATCAAGATTGTTGTTTATTTATTTTTATTTTCAAAATTATCATTAAATCTATCATTAAATAAAATCTTTACATCTAGAATATATTATCAATCAAGAATGACATCGAGACGTCCTTTTCATCACTATCAATAACATCTATATTTCCATTGTCGTCATTGTCAACATCGAATATTTCAAATACGACTAATATTTTCCCGGCAAATGGTGATGAAATTTATATTCTTTTCCGGTAGATCGGTAGACTTTGAGTGTACGCAAATTTGTAGCCAAAAAACAAAAGGCTTTATTTGTTTGATTGCAAAAAATAAGTAAATAGATACGGCTCTGCAAATAGCTACGGTTGCCGCAAATAATTACGACTGCTGCAAATAGTTTTCAATTACTGTCATTAGTATTATTAGTCGTGTTAGTCGTGCGAAAATTATTTGTGATTTGCAGTAACTGGATTTTTTGAATTGTAATTGATGAATTCAATCAGTCGGTCATTCATTTACAATGAGATTATGTGTAAAAATCAGAGGTTGGAATCGTCCAAAAATCCTTAGTCGGCTACTAGTTGGTCAAAAATTTCTTTAGTCGACCAAATTTTTTTTTTATGATAATAATAATAATAATAATAATAATAATAATAATTTCATTTTTTTTTTAATTTGAAAATTACGAATTCATTTCAATTTGAATCTTTCACTTTTTCAAAATGCTTCCACACAAAATAGTGTATTACGATTCATTTTTTTAAAGGTCTTCTGGAACCACCGCTTAAATCATTGGAACTTGAAACCAATGAACTTTTTGACCTTGTATTGGAAGTGTTTATTCATTCTCATGTAAAATTATCATCAACAACACAATACTATTGTCGTCATCATCATATTGATGGTATTGATACTCTTCCGCATAAAAATTTTCCATTTTGAATGATAAAACA
>CAUDNR010004592.1:14509-37644 GCA_958430865.1 Entrophospora sp. SA101 | reverse complement strand
GGTTTAACTAGCTCTGCATGTATAACAAACATCTTCTATAACAAACAAAGGTGAAAATTCATTGTAGAGAGAGTGAAATTTTCATAATATAAATATGAAGATCTAGCTGAACCGAACTGAAACCAAACTGTTCGGAGCTTTACCTCTTCAAATTCTTCACTACTATAAATAGGAGAACTATTATCAGATGAATTATTATCAAGAGAGTTATGTAGTTCATTTGTGAAGAAATCAATAACTAACGGTAAATTGAAGGAGAGGAATTAATTATTAATTATTATTATTTATTTTTATATGTTTTATTTTTTTTTTGATTATTATATACTGTATATTAATATATTAATATATATATTTTATTTATTATCGGAAAAAAAAATTTTTTTTTTGTGTTCAATAATAATTTAAAAACCGAAACCAAACTGAAACTGAACCGAAGCCTAACCGAAAATTTTCGAATTGTTTTTTAAAAACTGAAACCGAACCGAACTGAAACCGAACCATTCGGAGCTTTAATTAAAAATAATTAAACTTTATACATTTAAATAAATACTTTGAAATTGACTACTACTGCTTGTGTGATCAATCCAATCATTAACACCAAAGGAACAAAATTAATTATTTTGCAATAAAAGTTATTTGTTTATTTATTTATTGTTGTTTTTTTTGCTTTTATTTGCTTTTATTTGTTTCATTTGTTTCATTTGTTTTATTCAAATTACTATTATTCTTATTCAAATTATTTGATTTATTTTTTACTCAAATTGTTTTATTCAAATAAACCTTATTCAAATAGAAACCTAACTACTACTCAAGGTTATGATATTATTTTAGCACAAAGAGCTTTAGAAATATTTAACCAATAATTTAATTACAATATAAAAGAGTTATTGGTTTATTAAATTAAGCCAATGATTAACTAAAAAATTAGAAGAATATATGATAAAAATACTAAGAATATTATTAACTTATCAGTATGCTAATACCTTGATTATTTTTTTAAAAAATAATCAGATTCTGATACCCCATTACCCAATTGGGATCATTCAACTAGTAAAAAAAGAACCAATAGATTATATATAAGCAAAGAAAGATGGATCCTAAATTAGCACAAAAGAATTTTAAATCATGCACAAACATAACAGCTTGATAGCTTGATTAACACAGTGGTGCAGTCTTGAAATTTTTTTATTGTGTATTTTGAATATAATTAACCATATGTCTTTAATAAAACAAACATGACTTAGCTATTTAATCATTTCCTTCATTTCCTTGTATGTGAATGCCTCATCCATCAAATATTCATGATGGTCATGATTATTATGCAATACATTTGATATCATCATTGACATAAAAAACAATGAATCACCCAGGTAGTAATGATATCAAGGCCATGCATGTCTACCCAGATCTCTGGGATTCACAAAATAAATTATTTTTCCTGATTATCAATTATGGTTTCTTATGAATAATAAATCTGATGTTGATTGCAGGTGGCAGATTTAATTAAAATTTCCTATCACAAATGCACAATTGCGAGTCTTTCATATCCATGAAAGTTTCTTTCTATAGATGAAAAAATTGTCAACACATTAGAAGGCTTTCACATAGTGAACAAAACTTTCCCTATCTTCCTCTAAGATCAGGCTTGGTTGTTACCATATGGACATTGATTGCTGATGAGAGTTAGCATTTATGATGCTTGCTTTGTGTTATCCCCCTCTAGAATAAAGTTGGTGTCTGCAACTCTGCAACTCGGGAGGTTGCAACCTGGGTCATTGTTTTGGATTTTCCCTGAATTCAGAGTTTTGAGTCTTGAGTTGCTGTCTTGTCAGCAGCACACTGTGAGATTGTAAACCGTGGACCAACCAATTGACCGTTAATATCGACCAATTAGAACGAACTTACTACAGAAGTCATGTGATGCGCTAAATATTACATCACGATTAACAATCATCTTTCTATATTTATTGCAACGGTTGCACTTCATGTTACACGTGTAGATCATTACATCATTTCTATTTTTAACTTATTTTATGACATAATTATTTACTTCGAATTATTAATCAAATTATTTGTAATAATGACTCATAGGATTAGTAATTATGAGTCAGAGCATTAGTAATTAGCAATTAGTAAGCTAGTAATACAGAAAATAGGATTAATAAGCATATTTTATTGGATAAAATATTGTAAAGGTCATGTTATTTGTAATACCTCAAGAGGTATAAAAAGGCTTGGTTTTAGACCTACATAGTGGAAATTTGAAGTGTTACACTAATTTTTTATATTGTGCAATGTAGCTTTACAATACGCGGCAAACATTTTGGCAATAAAAAGTAAGTGATAAACTGGATTTGAATTGGATCTGAACTTGATCTCCAGTTTAGAGAGGTAACAAATATATACTGGTGAAGCTTCAGGAGCAATGGGTTCTATATAACATTTCTTGTAGCAACAAACTTCTATTATGCTTTTTAGACCAAGTGAGAAAAAAGAGAGTGTTAATAACATTAATAATAATGGAATAAATAATCCCCCCATTGTTAATAATTAAATAAACACATTTTACCTTATTACGAATTTTTGCATAGTTAATAGGAAAAGCCATTGTAAATTGTTCCATGGTCCTCTCTGATGATTAGTGGCTGGCCACTAATCATTAGTTAGGAACCCCCCCGTTTGATTGTTCTATGCTGCTTGTAGGGATGCCTCAAGTGGTATAGTTGTAAATATTTCTTGTATATATATTTTTTTATTTATCATTTTTAGGCCAGCAGTACTTCTATTAGTACTGTAGAGAGAATTGCGCAAGAGAGATTTGAGTAGGCTCTGAGCTGTGTGCAGATACAGAGGCCTGGTATAGAGTATTGAGAACCCTGAGCTGTGTGCGGATACAGGGAGATTTATATATTGGACTTTTTTTTATTTATTTTATCTTATATATTTATTGGACACAACCCGAGCTGTAATTGAATTTACACACTCGCAACACCTACTCACCAATAACCCTACCCCATTTAAATGACAAATTCAGTTGTCAAATAAAAATTAAAGAGAAACAGAAAATTTATGAAAATGATTAACTTGTACAAAGCATACCAAAATCCGAACCATATTATAACTTTTTCCTTGTTGGCCATATTGCCAACAAAGATATATATAATCATGCAATAATTTTAATCTACAGGATAGAGTACTGATTGGGCAAAACCCTGTTCAGTCCCTACCCAAAATTATTAAATTGGTTAGTATCAAAAAACAGAGCATTTATGAAAATGATTATACAAAACAAGCACTTTTTACAATTTTCCTTCTAACATCAGAGTCCAAATGCAATTCAGGGCCACAAACCCTGCTCTGAATTGTGACCTCCTGAGCTTGGAATGAGTTGCAGATTCTCATTGCTTTGATGATCTGGATGTTTATGTGGACCTAATATCACAACTCTTCAAAATACTGCAGAGTTGCAACTTGGTCACAGAGCCATCCTTGCCTTAGAGTTAGGATTGTTGCAGTTAACTTTTCGGCCAGCATGCCAGCAGCCTTCTCTGGTCTGGTGCTGTGAGGGAAGATTAGTGAAAGTGTCATTGACAAATTGGTGCAGTCTCAGTAAACTCCAGAGCCATGCCCCCCTGGAATTCAGTTGCATCATTGTGGGATGAAGTCAGTTTAGCCTTATGTACACGAGGAAGATAAGAGAATGACTGTAAAGTGCTCAAGGTAGTGTGCGTGCTTCAATGCCTGCAAATTTCTGATATTCAAACATTGCATATTTGAATTGTTTCTTTTTCAACAGTGTATTTGACATCTTCTTGTAATTAAATAATAATAGTATTATTATCATGATTATGCAAAGCAAAATACCAAACGTTCGTTGTTGATAAGAATCTTATAATTATGCAGCAATGATCTGCTCCACATTTTGATTCCATTTAAATATTTGGGGGGTTTTCTAGCAAAAACCGTGTATAAGGCCTCCAGACCAAAATTGAGTTTTCTGCATAATATATGTCTATACCACAAGGATTATGACTGGTAAAAATTTTAGACATTATTTACTTAGTACAATAACAAGATATAAGGCTTGAAATATTCACTTTATATATCAAAACATGTGTAACATATTTTGCAAAGATCATCACTCAAAAAAATTTATTCTAGAAAACCCCCATATATAATATAATACATTATAAAAAAAAGTACAGATAAAAAATAAAATAAAAATATCACATGATGTATCGTAACTTTAACGGTTTTTAAAATTTTCTAATTAAATTAATTATTCTTTTTTTCAAAATTTAAAAAAAGAATTAAAAGAATTTATTTGTTTCTTTCTTTCACTTTATGTCTCAGATAGTCGGATGCGCGTTTGGTGTATCACTCTTGGTCGGTTGTGCGTCTGTCTCACCGAAAGTCTTGCAGCAGAATCCACCAGGGTATGCTTCAGCATTAGGTAAGATGGAAAATATAATCAATAAAATAGATGCGAAAATAAGACGTTTCATTGTGAAGATAATTTATATTGGAAGTTTCTTGGTGTATGATTATTAATAATTTTAATTTTACCGATTTTTTTTGTGAATTTGTGAATTTGTGAATATAAGAAAAGAAAAAAAGATTACATTTAAATACTTTTATTTCTATGAAATTCATTAAAGGTTAATACATTATACATCAATGAATTTCATAAATCTGAATATTAAGCAACCAATAAAAAAAGAGATTTTTTAGGTTAAAGTTATATGAAGTAATAAGAAACAAATAATATTACTATAATGTTTAGTTATTAAAATTAGGATCCTAGTTTTCGAAATGAATGAATGGAGAAAGAACGAATGGAACAAGATGATTATGATCAATTTTGGGAAGTCTCTCAAGAGCCAACCACACAAACTCAAACCCATCCGATCTTTTTACAAACCTTGTCTTGTGTTATGTAGTACAAATGTAAGATACATAATATGAAACCATCACGCCCTATTGAAAGTATTTTAGGGTGTCTCGCTCTCAAGCCAAACACGCTCACTCTAACCATTCATCATTTATATTATCTTGTTAATTGTAATAATCAGAAGTACATCCACTAATAAATAACAATCACTCAACTTCAATGAATATATTATGATTGATCAAAATCTTCTTGTTCAAGAAGAAATGACAATACAAGAAATCATAAATATTGTAAAAGGACAAGTGAAGTTGGAGATGAAAATGACGAAACAAATGAACCTGGGCCAACGATTACTAACATAGAAGATATAAAGCTCTGGAAACTGCACAGCAAAAAAATTTAGATATTGTTTGCACTTGTTCCTGAGAATTTTTGTAAGAAATTAAGAAATTTCTCTTTTTAATCTTTTGACATTTCTAATTACTTGAAAATCAAGAATGAAAGATTATTATGATATTAACGTTTTAAATGGACGAATTATTTTTTTTAATCTTACCAACTGTATTTTTATTATTATTATTATTATTATTATTTGCATTCACATTATTATTTTATTTTTTTGATCACATGATTTAATTAAAAAATTTGATTTTTTACGGATAGCTCGGTTTAGCGGATGTCTAGGTTTTTAATATTAGCGGATTAGGATAAATTTCCTGGGACAAACATATCCGTTAAACCGAGATTCGCTGTGTATAGTGAATCGTACTATTACTATTACTATATAGTGAAGTTTTTCAAACAAGCCCTTCACTATACTGTATATACACAAATTTTTATAATGTGTAATGCGATACGCGTCCGTCACTGGCTAGTATATATTGTATATTAATAGCGCAAGTTATCATAGGATTTTATTGGTTGTATAAAATTCATTTGTGGGAACAAATAACACGCACACATTTTGAAACGAATAATTTTATTAATGTTAATATTAATTCTTCAATACAATTAGTTCATCATTATGCTCAAATAATTTGAATTTAATTTTTCAAAAAAAGATTTTCTTATCACAGAAGCAATGCTATCTAAAATATCCAACCAGGCAAGTATATATTGTATATTAATAGCGCAAGTTATCATAGGATTTTATTGGTTGTATAAAATTCATTTGTGGGAACAAATAACACGCACACATTTTGAAACGAATAATTTTATTAATGTTAATATTAATTCTTCAATACAATTAGTTCATCATTATGCTCAAATAATTTGAATTTAATTTTTCAAAAAAAGATTTTCTTATCACAGAAGCAATGCTATCTAAAATATCCAACCAGGCATGGAGTTTTTATAGCTTCTATATGCTGATTTGCGGGACAATGGTTTTTCTAAAGAAGCAGGTTTCAAAATAGAAACATTGTCACTAATGGTTAAATCATTAATATTTTCGATTTGTAATGAGATTAATTTACACAAATCAGGATAAATATTTAATGAACGAGTTGTTTTGAGCAATAACAAATTAATTATTGGTTGATTTATTAGCTTTATTTGATTGAATTTGCTCTGCTTCAGCCAATTCTATTGATTTCTTATGTTCAGAGATTCTCAAATGGGGTATGATGCAACAAAACCAGACAAAGTGAACATTGGTATTACCAGAATTTCAGGGATCAATAATGTTTGCTTAACAATCCACCAATGTAATGTGAATTGTTAAACACAAAAGAATAACTATCGATACAATGTGTAGCCTTTTAATATCATATGTACATCATAATTTCTGTTTATATAGAAAACGTAAATCATACAATAATAACAATAATACATGATGTATATCATGTAGTATATTAATACATAAGAATCTTACATAAAAACCTGTAGATAATCAGAATCATGACCTCTTCCCCTTCCACAACCTCTTCCCCTACCTCTAGCCATATTCTTTTGTCTATTTTTATCCACCTTACTAGATTGTCTTTCTTGGGCAAAAATTCTGCAAACGTCACAATTTGAGGTCGATATGGTGTAAGACCGGTAGAATATTTCAATATAGGGTTCTAATCTTATTAATAACATTGTATCGCAGACAAAGAAATGTATGAATTAATCTGGGTGCATTGAAACAACAGACAAACACGCGGTCAACAGTGTAGTTGGTGACAGAATAGGACAACTCAGGCTTTAGAATCAAATAAATCGTGTGTAAGTCAACTTCCCTTAAAACTCTTTGCCCCGATTTCGGACGTTTCGTCATAGTACTCGCCAATGATTTTCAATTCATTTTTGTGTCTAAAAAGTCCTTCTCTAGCCGGAAATCTAAAAACTTCTTGAGTGTAGGTTTTTCTACGCTCTTCCAAAAGTCTATATACGTTTTTACAAACAGTAAGTTACATTATAAAGCGTTGAGAGATCTGATTATAATTTACCTACCAGGATACCTTAACGCGTTTAAGCACTTGGGAATCAGCTTCATTTCATGCTGCGCGCCATTCTTTTTATACACCGATTCAATCTTTTTATCAAATAATTGTGTGAAGTCTTTCCATAAAGTCTCAATTTCTTTCAGGTATTTCTTTTCACCAATTTTTTCCCAGGCTTCATTTTTTTAATTAGTTTATCAATTCTTTGGTTTATATTACAGAGCTGATTGTAATTTTTATAATACCAAGAAAAAGACCGATTAATAGGCCACAGATGAATTCGGTGGTAAAGGTAAGCATTTTTGTTAAATGTTTTTAAGAAAAAAGCTATTTATATAAATAATATTTGATGAAATTATTGAAAAGATTTTATTTTTGATTTTAAGTTTTGTATTTCAAGGTTGATATTATATATATTAAAGAATTTTTATTGAATTTTTACCTGCTTATTTATAATTTTTTTTTCTTTATTCTTGAAATGTAAATGTGCGTGATCCACCTTCAAATTTTTTTTTTCTGTTTATTTTTTTATTTTATTTTAGTTTAAAAAAAAGTTTTTAAAATGTTTCTTTTTATACCTTTTATTTTGTTATAAAGTCTTAAAAATTGATGACAAATAAAACGTGGGAATAACGACATGTTAAAAAAAGTCTTTAAATGTTTCTTTTATACCTTTTTTTATTTTGTTTATAAGTCTAAAATATGATGACATAAAACGTGGGAATAAACAACATTAATATTTAGAAAATTTTTTTTTTAAACACACCTTTTATTTTGTTTATAAGTCTTAAAAAAAATGATGACATTAAAATTTTTTCCGTTTTATTTTTTTTTTTATTGTTTATACCTTTTATATCTAAAGTCTAAATGACGACGACATGTTAATATTTTAGAAAAAAATTTTTTTTTGATATTTTTAAATAAAATATTTTTGATATCTACAATTTTATTTTATTTTATTGAGTTTTTTAAAAAAGTTTTTAAACGTTTCTTTTGTTTATAAGTCCAAAATGACGACAAATAAAACGTGGGAATGATAATAACGAATACAATTTAGGAAAAAAAAATTTTTTTTTGACTGACATCTTGTTTATTTTTTATTTTTATTTTTTGAATGACGACATTAATAAATATGTGGGAAAAATATCTCGATATTTTATTATGCGGGTATGTATGATTTCTAAACCAAAAGTGTTTTACGTAAGGGATTACATGTAGCAATGGTATTAATTTAAAATTGCATTTTTCATGATATGGTCTGTTTTTATTGAAAAGTCTCCATTTTATATTTGTTTATTTTTATCCTTGTAATAATTATATAGATTCATGAAAATATAATAGATTACGAATAACTGACTGGTTCATTATTAAATATGCTAAAAAAAGATTTCAATATTTAATAGTAACGGAATTTTGTTGACTTTTTTTTTATTAAATACTAATTTCTTGCCTTCATAATAATATACCTACCATCATCAATATATTCCATAAATGATAATGATATTAATATGATTAGAAAACGACATCCATTCCAACAACTCGACCAACTCCTTCTAAATCTGGTGAAAATCAGTTGTTCTCTTTGGTGTCTTTGATCGTAACGAAACATGCACAATCCTTATTTGTTTAACTTTAACGCAACTTGTAATTTTAAAATGAAATTTTAGGCCAAGTTTAGATCCTAAAACTTGAGAGTGTGAACACGTCCACATATTTATTATTAGTTATTTATATTTATTTCAAAAACTAGCGTTATTATTAAATTACTAGTTATTGCTATTATTAAACAATATTGTTTTGACAGACAAAATAATAAAGCCACAAAAAAATTCGTGAATAGTGAGTTAGCACTATATGCAAGCATTTTCTAAAGATTCTATTTAGACCACCTCTTTCTGCAACAATATGTATTTTTTTGATGTCATCATGAACTCATGTACCAAATGCTTGCAGTATTCCATGTTTGGTCGCATGTTTTGTATTTGATTAAATAGTAGTATCCTACATGTTAAAGATCATGGTTTTTTGGATGTTAACCAGCGCGTTTTGAATTATAATTGTAAAAAAGATACTTTTGTCAGTAAATTTAGATAATTTTTCTACAAAATTCAAATAAAATCCCAATTTTAAATCCGCATGTAAATTTTTTCCAATTTTTAATTGTCACCCGAGTTTAGCGATTGGTTTAGGAATTTAGCTTTGATATAAGAATTAGGTTTTTAAATTATTTCTTGTTTGAAGGAATAGGAAATAAACAACAATAAAAAAAATTTAGAAAAAATTTATTCGGAAAAACCCCTAGTTTGTGCAACAACTAGAATAATAATAATATATTCTAAAAAAATACAGAAAAAATTTTTTTTCAATCGAAACTTTTCCTTCTTTACGAACAAACCATTATAAAAAATAAAACACAATAATTAACAATTGATAAAAAATTATAAATTACTTAATAAATATATATATAATTTGTAAAATTATATTATTCTCATCCATCTTTCAAAGATGTCAACAAGTATTCACAAAACGTCCACTATAGTGGACAATGTCAAACATTATTTTAATTCTGACTCGAGTTGGCAAGTTGATTTAGAAGAATTGGTAAAGTTGCTAGAAACTAAAAATATTAAGGTTACCGCTCGTAATCTTAATAAAATTCTACAGAATTCTACAAATGAATTCGAGTTGAGTAAAACTGTTAATAATGGCGTAATAGTTAAGTTGAAGAACAATATCACCACCAATCCTTTCATTACCACAACTAACACAATTAATAATAATGGCGTTATAGTTAAGTTGAAGAACGGTATTAGTGGTAATGGCAGTAATAATGATTTAATAAATCTTGTTGATGATGATGATGTTGATGATGACGATGATGATGATGATGATGATGACGATGATGATGATGATGATGATGATGATGATGATGATGACGATGACGATGACGATGACGATGACGATGGTAGAGAAAAATCAATTCAAATTAATAAAGATCAATTAATAAAAGAATTTCAAAAACAGCAAGGCCAACTAAAATTAAACAAAAAAGATGCTATATCAGTAACATCTGCAATAAATTATTTGAAGAAACATTTGGCCGATTCTACTTTTGAATTAGAGAAATATCTAAATAGCATTGGTGTTCTAGTTGCAAAAAATTTCGACAACTTTCTACTTGAAAATGAAGATGTTTTCCACGTTTACAAGAACCGAGGTATCAATTGTGTTCAACTCAAAAATTCCACAAAGATTATTGATGAAAATACCAAGACAATGATTGATCTTAGGATGGAGCAAACTGAAAATGACATTAAAGAATACATTCAACAAAACTCATCAACTAGTGCCATAATGAGTGCTGAATTGGTAATATACCTTAGAGACATCAAAGGCTCAATCACTCACGATCTTAAAGAATTTATCAAAAATTGCCCTGACTCGTTTGAATGGTATGAGAAGGATGGTTTCTTCGTAAAAAATAAACCAAAGATATCAACACAACCAATCAATCCAACAATTTATCATAGTCCATACAGATCAACCATTAATTTTTTCTTCAAATTAATACGCGATTTTCTTGTGAAAGAATATATAGCCACTTACTCGGAACTTGATGAATATTTAAAGAAATATCCACAATTACCAAAAACTAATCTAAGGGGATTCTTGTCCGAGAATAGAAAGGAGTTCAATGTGGCTCTAATTTCTGGTGAGACCTACATAACTCTCAACCCTACCGAAAAAAATATATTATGTCATGCACGTAGATTTCTTGTTGAGTATGGAAGAGTTCAATTTTCATTGGTTGGTGACTATTTGAAGCGCTTAGACTTTTCACCAAAAATGAGACTAAAGGAACTTCTATCCATATATTCTGACTTCAAATTTGAGTTTGAAGCTTCAGTTGTGTTTGTCAAGTCACATGATGCAGAAATTATCAGAACAATTCGTGAAATGTTTGGTAATGACAAAAAAGAACTTGAGCTTAAACACATTTTGAATAACCTTAGCAAGAAAAATTTGCTGCCCAATAATGGTAGACTGATTAATTTTTTGGAACCTTATACTGAATTTGATTTCTATCGAAGTCCGGTTGACATTGTCGTAGTACACAAACCAGATAAATCTATTCCTGATCTAAAATCATTTATTAATAAAATGATAATATATGGAAATGGTCAAGCTACATACTCGAGATTGAGTGCTGTTTTAAACTGGAAAGGTGATTATGATAATCCAGATAATAGATTGCTTGACTTAATTAATCAAAGTGATGAGTTTCAGCAATCTAGTATCAAAGGAAAATATAGTAGTGAAGCTATTATAATTTTTAAATCAGCTGACAATCCAATTCAAATATATTCGATTGATAATATTCATAATAATAAACCAAAAGTTTTGTTGCCTGGTGAAGAAGAAACGATAGATTTTATTAGTTCAACTGGTAAATTACTTCCACAAAAAACAACTAATAATCATAAAATCAGAAATTATAACAACAATAACACAAATATAATATCATCAATGCCTAATGGTACAATAAAAACTAACGGAATTAATCATCATTCGCCTTTAGTGAAACCGAACGGCATTTGTTCATCAATAGCATCAACAACATCGTCATCGTCATCGTCATCAATAACGACTAATCTCAACACAGTAACAAATCAGTTGAATTCCTCTTCTAATGATAGTAATAATAATAACAGTAGTAGTGGTAATAATAATAACAACAATAACATCAAACCCGAAATGGCTTTATTATCATTGTCATCACCAACAACAACGGCAACAGCAGGTTTACCTGCTACAAAAATTCTAACAAATAATTCTTTGGCATCTACAACATCTAATAATAATAATAATATTTCTTATAATATTGTATTAATATTTGTTTTCTTTAAAAAACGGGTTTACTATCATGGCTGAATGACGGTCTATTGTTACTTGACCATCTGGCAAATAAAAATATATTACTAATAATAACTCTTGTTGAATATATAAATTGTATTAATATGTGTTTTCAAAAACGGGTTTTATTGTTATGGTTAAATGGCAGTTAATTGTTACTCGATCATCTGGTAAATAATAATATATTACTATTAATCATTCTAGTTGTATATAATAACATTGTATTAATATAAAAACAGTTTATAGCTGAATGACAGTTAATTATTACGCGATCATCTGGTAAGTAGTAATATATTACCAATAATAATTCTTGTTGTATATAATAACATTATTAATACGTGTTTTCAAAAACGGGTTTTACTATTATGGCTAAATGACAGTTAATTGTTAATTGACCATCTGGTAAATAATAATATATTACTAATAATAATTCTCATTGTATATAATAACATTGTATTAATATTTTTTTTTCTTCAAAAAATTATTACGCGACCATCTGATAAGTAATAATAATAATATATTACTAACAAGGTTAAACGACAGTTTATTATTACGCAACCATCTAGTAAGTAATAAATAATAGTTCTTATAATATTGTATCAACATTTGTTTTCTTTAAAAAACGGGTTTACTATTATGGCTGAATGACAGTCTATTGTTACGTGACCATCTGGCAAGTAATAATATATTACTAATAATAATTCTTTGTTGTATATATAAATTGTATTAATATGTGTTTTCAAAACGGGGTTTAATATTATGGTTAAATGGCAGTTAATTGTTGCTCGATCATCTGGTAAATAATAATATATTACTATTAATAATTCTCATTGTATATAATAACATTGTATTAATATTTTTTTTTCTTCTGATAAGTAATAATAATAATATATTACTAATAAGGTTAACGACAGTTCGTTATCACGCAACTATCTAGTAAGTAATAATAATAGTTCTTATAATATTGTATTAATATTTGTTTTCTTTAAAAAACGGGTTTACTATTATGGCTGAATGACAGTCTATTGTTACGTGACCATCTGGCAAGTAATAATATATTACTAATAATAATTCTTTGTTGAATATATAAATTGTATTAATATGTGTTTTCAAAACGGGTTTAATATTATGATTAAATGGCAGTTAATTGTTGCTCGAGGGTTTGATTCATTTCGTCGACAATCATTTCGTCGACAGTCATTTCATCGACACCCATTTCGTCGAAAGTTTGATTCATCGAAAGTTCATTTCGTCGAATGCTCATTTCGTTGAATGTTCATTTCGTCACATAAAAAAAACTTCATTAAACAAATTTCTCCTCACACCTCCCACACACCCCGCTTTCCTCACCTAATTTCTTAACTAACTTCCCACACTCCTCACATCTAACTCGTTCGGTCTCTGGCTCGAGGATGAAATAATTTTCGACGAAATGAACATTCGATGAAACAAACTTTCGACAAAATGGGTGTCGACGAAATGATTGTCGACGAAATAAACGCGACCGGTTGCTCGATCATCTGGTAAATAATAATATATTACTATTAATAATTCTCATTGTATATAATAACATTGTATTAATATATTTTTTTCTTCAAAAAATTATCACGCGACCATCTGATAAGTAATAATAACAATATATTACTAATAAGGTTGAACGACAGTTTATTATTACGCAACTATCTAGTAAGTAATAATAATAGTTCTTATAATATTGTATTAATATTTGTTTTCTTTAAAAAACGAGTTTACTATTATGGCTGAATGACAGTATATTGTTACGCGACCATCTAGTAAGTAATAATATAATAATAATATTTCTTGTTGAATATATAAATTGTATTAATATGTGTTTTCAAAACGGGCTTTAATATTATGGTAAAATAACAGTTAATTGTTACTCGATCATTTGGTAAATAATAATACATTTACTAATTATAACATTGTATTAAATTATTTTTTTCTTCAAAAAATTGTTACGCGACCATCTTCCACCAGATTTAATATTAAGAATTAGGAGCACCCATTAAAAAAAATATGATATGATGTGAATATGTAGCATTGAAGAATTTCGAATGAAGCTGCGATAAAATTACCTTTTTCTTTATTAAACTCTCTTAATGTTTCTCCCCATTTCACCACCTCTTCTTCCCACCTCTTCTTCGACTCCTCCAATTTTTCCTCCTTCCTTTCCAATATCCCTTTTTCACTGACATACTTTTCTGTTTCTCCCTCTCTCAACTTGTCCAACCTCTATAACTTCTTTTCCACCTTCATCAACATCTCCTTTGGATCCTTTAATTCTTGTTTAATATCTTTATATGTTGTCATTTTGAAATTAAAAAAGTTTAAAAAATGAATTTTTAAAAAAAATGTTTTTCATTGATTTAGATCAACTACGGTGCACGGAAAAAGTTTTCGAAATAAAATGTGTTTCAAATAATAATAATGATAAACACAATTTTCTTTTGAAATATGCATCCAATCACTCATGGTAATAAATAAAATAATACTTTTTGAGTAACATGACTCGCGATTTGTTTTGATTTGCGTTTTAATTCTTGAAATATAGAAATACAATGACAAACCTTCGATTGATCAACGTCGTAAAACTATAACTACTTTATGGGAAAATGGCACTTGTGATACCTATACTTTGCACAAATTAACTTCCATTCCACTTTCTACAATATATGATTATATTAAAAAACTTCGTAATGGGATTTTTTTAGATCCTAAGCAACATTCTGGCAGACCCAGAAAACTTTCTCCTAAACAACGTTGTCACCTTGGTCAACTTGTTTCGAAGAATAAATTTTCCGCCTCCGCTGAACTTGCAAATATTTTAAATAAACATCATTCTAATCTCAATATTAGTAATACTTAATGAGTCTCATAGACTGCAATATTATTCCATTGCCCAAAATTTGTGCCCCTTCTTACCAACAAACACAAACAATGTCGTATAAAATTTGCCCAAAAGTACAGGAGACAAAATTGGAACAAAATCATTTTTTCCGATGAAACTACATTACAAATGTTCAAAAATACTCAAAAAATATTTTTATAAATCTGGTAGTCAACCTCCACACAAGGCTATGGTAAAACATCCGTACAAAATTCTTGCCTGGGGCGACTTTTCTGTATAAGGTCTTTCTTTTTACTGATGTCATGGGTGGTGTTTTATATAAAAGATTTTAACTGAAAATCTATTTGATAATGCAAACAATGCCATGGGAAACCGTTGAATCTTTCAACAAGATAACGGCCCTAAGCATACAGCTAGGGATATTAAAAAACTTCTTGCACAACACTGTCCAAAAATGTTGGATTGGCCAAATTGCCCGGTTAGTGTTGATGAGATTACTACGGCAGTCATGTGATGCGATCAAGGAAATTATTCCTAAAAAGAGAAAATTTTGTAATTTTATACATTAATATTAATAATTTCAATAATACTATGGGAGAATAGCTGGTTACCTAACGTTATTTTATGCACGTTTTGTAAATACATAGATATTTGTGCGTATAGATTTTTATTTTAAATGCATATGTGTATTAGTATATAATTTTATCAAACACAAAAACTAGCTATTTTATTATTTAATTCACAAAAAATTGCTAAATTCGTTTATCCTTTGAATGCCTAATCAAAACTTCACCATCTGGTCCCATTAATTGCTAAATTTTGTTGTGAAAAAATGCAGTATTAGAAAAGGGAACGAATAGTTAAAATACACATTGCGAGTTTTGACAAACCAGTACTTGAAATAAAAATGCTTACGAAAAAAAGCATAGCAGAAAAAGAAAAACAGGAAAAGAATGTCTGTAAAAAAGTAAAATGCAAGAACGTTTTGGTTATATCTGCACACTGATTTGTATTATTAATAAATTCGGATGAAAATATTAAATTAGTAGCTTAGAAAAAAACTTCAAACCTCTGTTGAATGGTGTGGTTGTACTACTAAGTAAAAAAAAAAAGGTCAAGTGTAGACTAATTTAATTCAAAATTGGTTTTTATTAAATATTTTTTTTTTACAAAATTAATAAAATTAATGCAAAGGCCCAGGTCAGTCAGTATATAGTTGGATTTCCATCATCATCAATAACGGCTCTCTTATTGGCATACTATCAACTAATTTCTTTACTTTAGGAACAAATTTTACTCACTCCACTTTCAACGCAACAAATAATTCATCTTTATTTCTAGGCGGTGTTCTTTCTTTCTAAAACATACCACAAATTTCAATGGGGACTCTGTGCAGGTCATGGAATATATGAAATTGAAACTCGGTTCAGCCTTCCACATATCAATAATACTCTTATTTAGAGTAATGTTTTAAGCTTTAAAGACAATTATTTGATTTTGATTAGAAATTGATGGTCTGAGTCTTTTATTTTAAAAATTATACTTTCACGAAATAATTTATACTAATACTATATTACAAACATATATTTTGTTAATACATCATTAATAATAATTGATTAAAATTAATAATTTCGTTTAGGAAATTCAAATCCTCGCCATTACAAATAGCTTTCTTTGTCTAGCGAATTCTGTTGTCAGAGTCTTTTTGTTCATCAGGTTGTTCATGAAGTGATTTGCTTTGTTGGTTAGGTTGTTCATAAGGTGATTTATTTTGTTCAATAGGTTCATGAGATGATTTGCTTTTTTCATCGGGCGTTGGTTTACTTCCAATTAACTTCATAATACTTGATCGAACACCACATGACAAAAATGTAAAAAACAAAGAAGCAAGCGGACAAACAATAAAAGCTCCCAGGACTGAATAATCCTCGCCATAAAGACCCAATGGCAAATTTATCAAATTGGCACCATCACTTGCATTATTATAATAAATACTACCAAATATAAAAATCCCCAAAAAGCCTCCTAATCCACCTGCAATTGCATCAATTGAATTAATGTAATAAAATTTGTCAAAAATTCCAAGTAAAATTGGTGGCATTGCTGCTGTTGCTATCAGATCTCCAATTAGGAACACTCTTAGAACATCTAGATTGTATAGACCAAGTATAACTATATACGTATTTATAATTTTGTTTTAATTAAAAATTTTTTTTATTTAACTTTAGAAACAAACACCAAGAAGGACTTGTAATAATTACTTACCAGCAGGAATATTAAAAGCAGCAGCAAACAATCTAATTGCCCATAATGGTAACCTATTATGAAATATATCATTTGAAGATGTTGCAACAATGGCTGTCAACAATGTGTCGTAGGCAGAACAGCACAAACAAACCACCAACACCAACACAATTCCAATAACCCAATCAGGCAAAACACTAAACAATGTAAAGAAAGCTATATATCCAGGTATTTCTGGTGTCAATGTACCAGCCCATACTGCCAGTATCCCGGTGAATCCGATCAAAATCAATGCTGGAAATAAGATTAGACTACCGTACCAAACTGATAAACTTAATTCTTTATCATTCTTGGATGAGAAGGTCCTTTGCCAAAATCCCTATAATTAAATTGATCGATTGATTGATTAATTGGTTGCTGATAGGGTGATTATTATTTTAATGGGGTGAATCGATCAATTGATTGGGTAGATGATAGATTAAATGAAATAATATGATTCATCCAACCAATCAATCACAAAACCAACTGACCAACCAAGCCAAAATTATATATATATATATATATATAATTTACCTGATGAAATAAATTGGCAAAAGAAATAGCAACAGGCATTATGTAAAGTAATTGCCAACCCAAAGAATTTGACTTGAGCAAATCACTACTGTCCTTCAACTCTTGATCAATTTTTACTGATGCGCCAAAACCAATTGTTGCGATTATAATCAAGATGACAATTACTGCTCCTTGTATAAAATCTGTAAATATTGAAACTCGAAGTCCTCCATATGCTTTAAAATAATCAAGTAAATATGCAGTGAATTAAAACAATAATCAATGAATTCAATAGAAACAAAAAATATCATATAATTACTTGTGTAAAGACAAGTCACAACTGCGATCGTAATAATTGAAAGTTTAGGATCAAAATTTCCCAATTCTAACAATATACTACCAACGGCTGACAACTCACTAATCATATAACACAACATGATAGCCAATGACATCAATGAAATGTAAATTTGATTGACGATACTAAATCTCTTCAACACAAATTCTGTTATGGTGAATCCTTCAGGACATTTTTTACGAATGTATGGTCCAAAAAGTGTAAACACGAATAATGAAACGATAGTCCCGAATGCATACATAAATACACCTAATATTCCTGCTAATACTCCTACCTCTGGATATGCATACAATGATGATGATCCAAGACCTAAGGAAGAAACATTAACACAAAAAAATTTTTTTTATTAATTGAAAAAAAAAAATAAATATTGATATTTTTATTATTAAAGGATATTTAAATCAACAACAACAAAAAAAGATACAACGCAGTTTAATATATATATATATATATACATATATATATATTTAAAAAAGTGGCAGCTTCCCTACGCAGGCATTACCCTGATCAGGTATTGACAGTAAATTCTCAGCTCAATATTGAGCACCTGTAGTGCCATTTTTTTTTCCTGCTTTTTGATAGCCAATGACATCAATGAAATGTAAATTTGATTGACGATACTAAATCTCTTCAACACAAATTCTGTTATGGTGAATCCTTCAGGACATTTTTTACGAATGTATGGTCCAAAAAGTGTAAACACGAATAATGAAACGATAGTCCCGAATGCATACATAAATACACCTAATATTCCTGCTAATACTCCTACCTCTGGATATGCATACAATGATGATGATCCAAGACCTAAGGAAGAAACATTAACACAAAAAAATTTTTTTTATTAATTGAAAAAAAAAAATAAATATTGATATTTTTATTATTAAAGGATATTTAAATCAACAACAACAAAAAAAGATACAACGCAGTTTAATATATATATATATATATACATATATATATATTTAAAAAAGTGGCAGCTTCCCTACGCAGGCATTACCCTGATCAGGTATTGACAGTAAATTCTCAGCTCAATATTGAGCACCTGTAGTGCCATTTTTTTTTCCTGCTTTTTTTTTTATTAAATTGTTTTTTTTTTTTTTTTCAAAAAGAACGATAATGATAGATAATTTATTATTATTTATATCTTTTTTTTAAAAATAAATGATTAAATCTTCACTTACCAAATAAACAAATATTGATGCTGCCACTTTTTTTATTTTCTTAAATTTTTTTTAATAACACTCACATGAAGCTATCCAGTTAAGTGCTAATGGTACAGCAGTTTGAGTTCTTAAAGAAGATAAAAAATCGGATTTATTTTTCGTATTTTTATATGCAGCATACAATCCAATAATTAAAAATGATAGAGCTGTAATGAAAAATAGAGCATAAGCTGCTGGTGTGGAAAGTGCCATTTTATTATAATAATATTGATGATATTGACTTCAGTTGATGTAACTTTAGTAATTTATTATTATTATTATTATTATTATTATTATTATTATTATTATTATAAAAAAAAACTTTTTTGTAAAAATTAAAACAATTTATAATTAATTAAATAAATTCATTTATTATTATTGATCTGATCGATCATCTTGATAAAATTAAATTAGCCGAACGACATTAATAAATATTCCATTGATGGGGTAATCAATTAATTATGTTATGTTCAATCAATGTTAACCTTTTTAAGTTGTTATCAAGGTTTACTATGAACCAATTAATATTAATATATACTTATATAACGACTGTGACCATTTCGTACGCAAAAAGTATTTAGATTTAAAAATTTCAAAAAAAAAAAAAATAACCGTCAAAAACAAAAATGAGGTGGTTACTTTTTTGGAGAGTAAATAAATTCAAAAAAAACCAGTTTTTAATGCGTTGCCGATCATTCTCGTTTAAGGGATAATGACTACATTGTACTTTCTTTTACGTTTTTTTTATTCCAAATAATAAATGCTTTATCATAGCCAAAATCTTTGCTTTCTGGTCTTTCAATACTAAGTCTCGTAATAGTAAGCTTTTGTGTTAAGAGAATTACATAATTTTGATTGATTAAATTTTGTACACTAAACAATCCATATTTGATAATGAAATACTATGAATAATTTAATTAATTTAACAATGTTCGGAAAAACATTAATAATTAATGGTTGCATATTTTTTTTTCAAAATAATAAATATAATTAATTGCAACAATTGTTTTGGGAATCTTGCGCCCTGGTTCATTCATTTTAATATTATCACATAGTGATACGATCCGCTATGCGAACAATCTAATAATGTTACTATTACTATTATATAAATTTAGTTTAATATTATTTAGAGATGAGACAGTACTCAAAATATTTTCACAAGTTAGTTTAAAAGCAAATGATTTTTTAAAAACCCGATTGGCATGAGAACAACTTTCACTTAGTTGCAATGCTTGCCCACTTATGGTCTTTGATCATTTCAAAGAACTATTTTTATATTCGAAAAACTATGCTTGAGTATTTTTGAGCATTTCAAACAAACAACGTTCAACCAACGATCTTTTTACACAAAATTATCTTTGCCAGAACAAAGTCTTTTTAGAAAATTTCTGACGAACAGGCAAAATTAAAATGCATTTTTCTAATGTATCACGTTTTTTTCACCCTCATTCAATATTTTTATTAATGTCTGTTGATTGGCTCATTCTGTAACTTGACTTGGAATCAGATGGATTTTTGTTTTAAATTTAAGAGTGATAAAATTTAATTAAAGCATAATAACAAAAAAAAATCCAGAATTTATTGAAAAATCATTGATATTTTGAGTTAAAAACAACAACGAAGATAGTATTCCTTCTCTCCAACAATGGATATGTGGATTTAGTTCTTATCACAAAAAACCAGTAGTTGAAATTGCTAGTGCTAGCACTAATTAATGTAATTTATTTTTCTTGATGAATACAATAAAAATATTATTATTTAATGAAAAAAAAAATGCTTACCTTCATGAGTAGTCTTTTAAAATTAATGTTTTCATTCATTTTTGAATATTCAAAATACATTAATGGCTAAAACTGGTTGACAAATTTGTTGCCATCATATATCTCAGTCAAAGCATAGGTGTCATAATAAAGGAAACGGTAGTAAAGATGAATCCCATTATTTGATAGCCAATGACATCAATGAAATGTAAATTTGATTGACGATACTAAATCTCTTCAACACAAATTCTGTTATGGTGAATCCTTCAGGACATTTTTTACGAATGTATGGTCCAAAAAGTGTAAACACGAATAATGAAACGATAGTCCCGAATGCATACATAAATACACCTAATATTCCTGCTAATACTCCTACCTCTGGATATGCATACAATGATGATGATCCAAGACCTAAGGAAGAAACATTAACACAAAAAAATTTTTTTTATTAATTGAAAAAAAAAAATAAATATTGATATTTTTATTATTAAAGGATATTTAAATCAACAACAACAAAAAAAGATACAACGCAGTTTAATATATATATATATATATACATATATATATATTTAAAAAAGTGGCAGCTTCCCTACGCAGGCATTACCCTGATCAGGTATTGACAGTAAATTCTCAGCTCAATATTGAGCACCTGTAGTGCCATTTTTTTTTCCTGCTTTTTTTTTTATTAAATTGTTTTTTTTTTTTTTTTCAAAAAGAACGATAATGATAGATAATTTATTATTATTTATATCTTTTTTTTAAAAATAAATGATTAAATCTTCACTTACCAAATAAACAAATATTGATGCTGCCACTTTTTTTATTTTCTTAAATTTTTTTTAATAACACTCACATGAAGCTATCCAGTTAAGTGCTAATGGTACAGCAGTTTGAGTTCTTAAAGAAGATAAAAAATCGGATTTATTTTTCGTATTTTTATATGCAGCATACAATCCAATAATTAAAAATGAGAAAACTGTAATGAAAAATAGAGCATAAGCTGCTGGTGTAGAAAGTGCCATTTTATTATAATAATATCAATGATATTGACTTCAGTTGTAATATTATTATTATAAAAAAAACTTTTTTGTAAAATTAAAACAATTTATAATTAATTTTTTGATCTGATCATCTTGATAAAATTAAAACTTTAATAATTAGCCGAACGACAATAATAACAATAATATTGATTGATAATCAATAAATTATGTTCAATGTTTACTATAAACCAATTAATATTAATATATACTAATGTAACGACTGTGACCATTTCGTACGCAAAAAGTAAATTTTGCGATTTTTAGATTTAAAAAAAAAAAAATCGTCAAAAACAAAAATTAAAATATATACAATTAAGAATATTATATTATTTAATGATCACACGTTTCTTTTACGGTTTTTATTCCAAATAATAAATGCTTTATCATAGCCAAAATCTTTGCTTTCTGATCCTTCAATACTAAGTCTCGTAATAATAAGCTTTTGTACTGCTATATAAAAGATAATTGCGCCAAATGATTATTTAGAAGTCAGGGAATAATTTGTTGCAGCCAGATTTTTTATTTAAACTTACTAGCAAATGTTATAAGGATTTAAAACCTCGCCATTTTTGTAATATTTCGTCGTATATAATTTTCAAAATTTGCCGCCTGTTAAATAATATAAATAATATAGTAAAATAAATTTTACTAATTTCTCAATTTCGCATGATATTTTCCCACCTAACCATTTATGTCACATTAATTTTCTTAAAATTCTATTGGCTAAAATTCTTTAGTCTGCTCGTATCACAATGATTTTCTTGAAATTTATTGGCTAAAATTTGTACACGTGATAAAATTTAAAAAGCCGCGCCCTTGTATCACTTGATGGCTTTTTACTGTCGCCACTGTACTACACAGTGGGTCTCGATTTAACGGACC
>CAUDNR010004590.1:22265-41847 GCA_958430865.1 Entrophospora sp. SA101 | reverse complement strand
GGCAAGTGATTGTTTTTACTTAGAGGCACGAAAATTGTTTAATAATGAGTTTACGTTCAATTCATTCGCCAAAGTCCCGTTGTACAGAAAACGTGCCATGTCGATCATATATTAAAATCAGTCACTGTGAAATGTCGTCCGACTAATAGTGTTCGATGTTTTTGTATACGTTTTACGAATTAATCGAATATTCATTTTCTTTTTTTGAATCACTTGTGGTTTTGTTTATTGTTTTATTAATTTAGGACGACCAACTCGCACTGGCAAAAAAATTAATTTAACAATAATTAAACGTTTGTTAAAATGTATAGTTTTATTAAAAAGTTTGACCTTTATTAATTAAAACTGAACATCTTAACAAGCGTTTATTGTATGTTTAACCAAAGTCAAATTTGATTTTTTTACAAGTCTCGACTTTTTGTGTAGAATCTTTCTTATAAAGATATTTTTTAATAGTGTGAGACAAAACTCTAGATATATTCTAGTTTTTCGAAGAATTTGTTCAAAAAATTATGCTCGTTACAAAAAATTCCAAAAAAAACATCATATATATGTCGAAGAATAATTGTTTTTTTTTTTTTGGCGTGAGAAATATTTTGCCAGAACCTAATCCACAAATGATATTATTTATTGCATGCATTTTTGTACAATCATGCTTAAAATGAGCACGACTTTTTGTCCATATTAATATTGATGTATCTAGGTTCGAATTGTTGAATCAAAATTTTATATGGTTCAGGCGTAGGCTCAGTTACACATATTACATAAATTTGTGTCCATCATTAAGATTCTAATTCCCAATTGGTGATTAATCGAATTAGAATAATTTTTTTTGGTTGTGATCAGTGTATTAGTAAAAGTTTAATGTGTGGTGTAACATCATATATTGTAATTTTTTGCAGATGATTTCTAAATTTGTATATAGAAATTTTGGAGATCAGGAAAGTAAAGTCGTCAGCTGATAGCCTCACTTAATATTAGGGATGGTATCGGTTTAAAATGAACCCGAAGTTGATATTTTGCTTTTGCCGATAAAATGATTAATGCATATTAATATGCATAAATCCCCGCATTTTTAATGTTGAAACTTAAAAATTTCCCAATTTCCATCAAGAGAAAACAAATATATTGATATTAATCCAAATTCTCATAACGTTTTGTTATATTAACCATGAATTACCTTGCTTTTTAGTGGCAGCTTCTTTATATTATAATTTTATATGTATGTTTTGAAGATGATAAACAATTCGTTTTTGTTGATGACGATAATATTGGACAGTATTGGAGAAAAAATAAATATTTTGTTGTTGTTGTTTTGTCGTGTAAATTATTAGTAGAAGAAGCTGCATTTTGAATTGGATAAGCGCTCATCATTATTAATAGCATAAATTGAAAAATGGTTTTTATTTTTTTTTGGAAATTGTTTCTAAATTTGTCAACGGAAACAGGGAAAACAAATTTGATATTCCCAATAGTTTGATCATGTAACAAAAGACAGTGAAACAGGAACAAGATGACGATTTAGGGAATCAAAATTTTATTATTGAATGTATACTTGTGAACCAAAAGAAAATTTCGGATGACCGTCTTAAAGGATAGTTTATTTAATTCAAAAAATATTTATAATGATTTCATACAAGGTAAATCAATCAAGTGCCATAGAAACTATATATACTACACAACTATAACAAATATAGAAAAATGACGGACACTCACTTGATAATAAAAATACTTTATTGTATAACGTATTCACATTTGGTGGTACTTTTTTTTCTTTTGCAAACAAACAGTTTGATCAATTTATTAATGAGTACTAAGCTTTTTTGTCCTACCGCGATGATTTAATTCTACGCTTATATAATATTAGTTATTGTTATATAATAAACTAACGTGCTTAAGTTATCAGTATTAATATAAATATATATATTGAAATGATATTATTATTTTTCAATTTTTCTACCTTAGGTTGTTTTTTCCTAATTCATTCTTTATATCATTTAAGTGACAATGGGAGCAAAACTTTCATCATCAAAAAAAAGAAAAAGTAAAGTGATCACTAATTCAAATCAGCAATCATCATCAGAAGCAACAATATCTTATAATGGGGATCGTAAATATTTAGTTCACACAGAAAAAGTCACTGACATTCTTCCAGCTGATGATGATGAAATTGCAAGAACAAACACAATTCATTTCTTGCACAAAAAATATATGGATGATACTAATTTTTCAGCACCAATTACAAAACAATTGGAGAAGGGAGATGGTTTTAATGTGCTGGATGTTGGGTGAGTTTAAATAAATTTTTATTATTTTTATGTAATTAATTAATTAATCGAATCATTATTAATTAGTGTTTTTTTATTTCAAAGTTGTGGAAGTGGCGCATGGACATTAGATATGGCTACAACATACCCAAATGCTAATTTTTTGGCTGTTGATATTATTCAAACATTTCCAAATGAAATTAGACCTAATAATGTAAATTTTTTACTGGGAAATATAATCACTGGATTAAATATTGAATCAAACACATTTGATTATGTGTTTATGAGATATATGAAATCTTCTATACCAATAAATGATTGGTCAAAAGCTATAGGTGAAATGATAAGGGTGGCAAAACCAAATGGATGGTTGGAATTAATAGAAACGGATGATAGCTTTACAGATGGATCTCCTGAATGCTTGGAGCTTATGGATAAAGGTATTTTTCATTTTTATAAATATATCCATAATGAATCTTAACTTAATTTAATTTATGAAAAATTTTTTTTTCCCAGTTGAAAAAAAATTAAAAAATAACTATGGCCTAACCACCAAACCTTTTGAAGTTATAAAAAATATCTTGCTAAATGAGCATTTTGACATCATAACTGATGTACAGTTTTTCAAAAAAAAAATACCAATGTCAGGACATTGGGATAATGATCTAGACAATAAAATTGCTAAAGTTTTCTATGATATTGCGTTTTGGGGAAGTAAAAGTTATAAACATTCACTTGATTGTTTGGATTTAACTCCTGATGAATATGATAAATATGTTGAAAAGGCCTTTGAAAGTGTTAAAGATCGTAGATGCACATGTTCAATTTATAGATCAATTGCAAGAAAAATTTAAAATAAAAATAATTATGCAACTATAATTTATTAATATTAATATTTTTATGCGACTGTAAATTTTCAATAATAATAAATATGATTTTACATTTTATGTTGAAAACCAAGAATGGTTGTTAAAATAGTTGTTACCATTTTAAATTCATACTAATACTAATAAAATAATTAGCTCACGGAAAATATCTCAAACAATGGAGAAGTAAATATTCTAGCTAGCTATAACAACTATACATGTCAAACTATTGACTCGCCAAAAAAAAGATTTTTTTATTATGCATATTTATTATATTAATATACATTTATTTATATAGTTTACTGTATCTATTTATAAATTATTTATTTTTAATAAAAATCTGTTTTTTTTTCAGTATATTAAAAAGGTGGTGGTGATTGTTGGCCACTTGTTACTCGCTACTCTAGTTATTATTTAATAAGAAAAAAATTATTATTATTTTTATTGCATTATTTTAATAAAATAAATAGAATATCAGGAGCAATTAACAATTAACACAGTATTGCTATTGTTAGAATAAACTTCAAACATTTCTCTTTGCCATATAGAATTAACAATACAAATTATTATACTGATTTGTTGTATATATATATATATATACATATCATAAAAAAATTACACATTTTTTAATTATTTTTTTTGCTTTTTTTCGGTGAAGGTGTTGTCTGGACAATCTCTCTATATTCTCTCTTCAACACTTGTACTATATCATTATTACATTCAACAACTTCTTTTTTTGTAACTTCCTCTTTCACAGTTAACTGTAACATGATAATTAAGAATGATCAAATTATATACTCAATCAGAATATATATAAAAGATAAACAAAACTTACAATAAATTCTAGTAGTCTTAACTTCTGCTTTCATGGTATGAATTTGGTTATAATTAGATGGAATTGTGAGAGATCCAAATTCTTCATACACATATACCCCATCCTTCCACATCAGTACCATCTTTATTTCAAATAAATATCCTAATATACCAAATACAACACAATCATTGTAGTTGATATTTCGAACTTCCATTCTATGTAAAGTACAGATGTTTAAACAATCTTGAAGTTCTCAGTACAACTTGAAGGAACCTGTAGCTAATTTCATAAGATCTGGTTTTGTGGGTGGTCCTGCTTGTTCTCCAATAAATATTTCTTCTTCTCCTGTCTCCCAGGACCAGGTTAACAAATCAGCTGACTTATCATCAACTACAGTCTGTATTATACATGAAGTCGAAATTAAAACTTCAAAGTCAAAATGTTTCAACTTGAGGCAAAAATCAGTTTCGACCTTATTTTGACTCTATTTTGACCAGATCTGCAAATGGTCAAAATAGTTTCGACTTCATGTATAGTCTGTGTAGTATGGTCAAGTCCATAATTCTTTCTGTATTTGGATTATACATGCAGCCCAAAGTATTTTGACACTGTCATAAAGGGGGTTACACATGTAGTAAAGGGGTGTTACACTTATGTTTTTAATAGTGAATGCCGTAATTAATTTCTACTTTCTACCATCAAAATTTGACCATCAAAATCACCAAACCAATTTGGGCTGCATGTATAATTTGGATGCAAACACTGGAACCTCCATGCTGAAAAAAAGAGATATTAACTAACTCATGCAACCAAACATAATAGTAAATGTTCTTATCAAATTCAATACTTACATGCATCAATCAAGTCCTGCAAAACCCTCCAATGCTCTGGAAAAGAATCTATGGGTGAACTCAGACCAGTAATGGTGCTCACTGGTGTTTGTTGCAGTGATAAATGGAATAGGTTTAGTGAATGATTTAATTCTACAACACAAGATGAAAGGTTTAACATTAGTCAATAGAAGAAATCATCTTTCAAATAACCAATACTTACATAGGTGACATTACTTCATATGGATATTTTTTAATTTGTCTTGTTTCAGTATCTTCATCTTTTGTCATAATCAAATCATCGGTTAAATTACTCCAATCTATAAGTGATTTTTTTACTTCATTTTTAAAGTTCTATAAAATGTGATTAATATTTGTAAATGTTGCTTTGAAACCTAGTTATAATGGGTAAAAATAATAATCTTTTTCAATGCTTACCATATAATAATCATTTATAACCGATGCCCAACTTTTTGGTAAAACTGCTTGTTTTTTAGGTCTAACCAGGGTTGGGAAATTGACTGGTCCATTAAGAACAGATGGATTTTTGACTGGTCCATTGCCATTAATAAAATACAAAATATGGTTAAAGTATTACACTAATGGACTCAATGGACCACCAATAGACCATCAATGGACCACACATTGGCCAACCCTGGGTCTAACGGATCAGTTTAATAATTTGCGAAATCACTACCACCTCTTATATCCATTATATCATCTTTTGTACAGCTATGCAATGGAAATATTTAACATTCTACTCATGTGAAAGAAAAATCAAATTGGATAAGTTTAGATACTTACAAGTAAACAATATCTTTTTGTTTCTCATTAAATTCTTTAAAAATTGAGACAAATTCCTTGAAAAACTATTACTATTAATGAAAATAATTCACAGCATTTAACATATACAGTACCTGGACAAAAGTTTCGGAACACTTGTTTTTGTTAATTGCGCAAAAATGTACATAATAAACATATATGAAATTTATATCATTTGCGGTTTAGGTTCTTGTAAATATCTATGCAAAATCCCATGCATCTAGGTTCCGTAGAACTCGAATAAATATATAAAAATGAAATTCGATTAAAAAATTTTCTTTGACGATCACTAAATTTCTGATGCGAAATATTTTATTTTATTACTCAAATTCTATGTAATAATTTTAATTTAAAATTTTAACTACTTTTAATATTTAGTTGGGTATCCTTTGCTCTTTATACAAGCCTGAATTCTTCTAGGCATGCTTTCAATCAAATTCATTAAAACATTTTGAGGAATTTTATTCCATTCCTCTTTTAAAGCAGCCTCAAGTTCTTTAAGATTTCTTAGATTGTTAGGACGACTTCTAATACGATATACTGTTATGGTGGGAAGCCAAGTGTTTTAGAAATAATTCTATATGAGGCTCCACTTTATAAAGGCCAACTATTTGTCCGTGTTGAGCTTCAGTTAAATTAGACTTTTTTTTTTTGAAATTTAAAATTTTGAAAACTTTTTAGATCTTTTTTTAAAAAAAAAGATCTTAAAAAATATGTGATAAAAAATACTTTTTCAGAATCAGCAAAACTTGGATTTTCATATACAAAATTTCCAGAACATATAATTATGTAGGTTCTTGGACAATTTCTAAAAACATCATGTCAAAAATTTTTGATTGCCAATACTTAATCGAATTTCATTTTTATGTGTTTATTCGAGTTCTACGGAACCCAGACACACAAGGCTTTGCATAAATATTTACAAGGACCTAAACCGCAAATGATATAAATTTCATATATGTTTATTATGTACATTTTTGCGCAATTAACAAAAGCAAGTGTTCCAAAACTTTTGTCCAGGTACTGTAGATGAAGAACATGTCTTCATATTTTAATTAGTAATGTTTAAGGAATGTAAACAGTTGTTACCAGCTCTAGCCTCTTCTTCGATTCCGAAAGCCGAGTTGAATTTAGAATCGATTTTATTCGATTAATCAATTTTTCTTTGATGATTATTTAAAAATTGCCTCTCTAATTAAGTTATTGGATGTATATATAACTTTTTTTTAAATAATAAGTAATTGAATTTAAATATGTACCACTGTACCTCTTCCATTTATCTCTAATATTAAGACATAGATATTGAAAATCTTAAAATGAATGATTGAAAATAAACTTAAAAGGAACAAAGAGGAACGTTATATATAGATCATTGTTTAAATCTCACCATGTTTACAGAACTAAAAAAATTACTTCACGACTAAAATTTGGTATTTCATCATTATCACCATCATATCTTTATCACAACCATCACTATTATCAATTTTCTTACTAATTTGTTCATAATATCTTGCTTGATTTAGAATACTTTGATTTTGAAACATCACTTCTAATCAAACAAAAATCATACCACATATATAAATAATATTATTAAACCGACAATTGTCACTCATGGTTATAATAACCATTTCATCACCATCATTTTCTATTCAATAAATTGTATTGACAATATAAAATTATATATAACATATCATGTTTTAAATATCTTAGTCTCAAATGACTTGATCCTTGAAAAAAAGGTGGGTTCGTTCCCTTTTTCAAGAAATGATGGATATAATCAATTCCATTCATCTGTCTGAAGAGAATGCAATCTACTTATGGTAGAAAATAAAACCTTCTCTAGTTTTCCGTGGTTTGTCAGTAATGGACTTTGACAGAAATTCAAATTTGTTTCTTCATCTTCATCTTGCTAATTAAATAATACTGAAGGAAATTTTTTTTTTTAAATCAATTTAATTATGGATACCCACGTATATTCGAATAGAAATACTGGATGTTGATGATTAGTGATAGGTTCTTTATTTTTAAAAAAGTGTCAAATTAATCTTATCCGTTGTATAATTGCATAACACAATATAAAATTGAATCGTTACGAAAGACAAAAATAGAGAGTTTTACTTGTCATTTTATACGTGTTATTGGATCTTAGGTTTTAAAGGCTGGTAATAATTTTTGATTTCTTTTAGTTGGCTAGATTTAATTATAGCTTTAATATTAATAATAGCTGCATTGTTTTTAACAGGAAACGAACTGATAAAATCAACAAATGACAGCTAAAACCTTTGAAGTTTGATTCAATTCTCAGAATTTAAAAACCAAATCTTCATCTTTTTGTCCCAAAAAAAAGTTAATCTACACATCAACCTGGAGGCTCCAAACCCAATGTGATTCGGGGGCTATGGATTTTATTAATTTCAGGTACTTGAGAGAACTTGAAAAAGAGCAATTAGCCCCAAAAGATGGCTTTTTCGGTATTATTATAATGTGAATAAAGAACTCGAATAGTGTGATCCAGCAACTGCAACTTTTGCAACCATAGTTGCGTACGTATAAAGATGCAACATACGGAGACAAAAGTATTCATCCACATACAAGGAAAGGTAAATCATGTTTTTATTTATATAAATATAAAAATTATATATTTGTTTCTTTATCATGACAATTGATAAAAGTTTTTTATAGCGAGAGCAACAATACTTTCTTTACATGTAACTCATTCCATTCCACTTTGGTTTATCCATTGACTTTTTGGTATGTTGAAGCAAAAAAGGCCAAGAAAGAAAAATTCGTTTGGAAAAGTAAGAAATATTAAGATATTTGCAGTTTGTGAAAACGTGAATAATAATAAATAATATAAATAGTAATAGTAATAGTAATGGAGAGAGAAATTCCGATTTTTTTTACAACTATTGATTTTTCCATCAAAGTACATGGTATTGTATGTATAATTACTTATTTCCTTTTTAGTAGTTTTCTCTATGAAAATTTGATGCATATTAATATTAATATAATTCAATGTTCACTTCGTTTTTTGAACTCCTGAAAATTTCTAGTTGCGGTTTATCATTATTATTATTTAGAAATTTATAATGGTTGGGCATATTTAGAAATCAATTTAGCAATTTGCGGATATTTTTTGTGAATAATAAATAATAACAACTACATGGTAGCTGCACCTCATTGTTATTATTTTTTTTTCACCTTGAACTCCTTTACGTAAAATATTCGCCACTTTTAAACCTAATAAACCAACTAAATTCTCACTTTAAAACTAGGAAAGAAGTGTGTGAAAGTAATATAATCGTAACAATATATATATAACCTTTAAGAATATTACTTTTAAATTAATATAAAGTCACTTGGCGTAGTTTCAGAAACAAGGATTTTATAATTGCAAAAGGTATATATATATATATATATACACACACACACACATATGATATTGCAAAAAATAAATAATTAATTATTATGATTATATGAAAGGAAGAATGCAAGTTAATAATAATTTAATTTGTTGTATACTAGGTTTTTTTTTTTTTTTTTGAAAAAAAGAAATAAAAAAATGTCAGCCATACCATTTCCACGTCTTCAACCGGCACCTGAGAAAGGTCCGAAACAAATTCTCCCAGATTTAAACATTAGGCTGATTTGTCCTGATTGTAAAAACCCTGTACCAAACATTGTTGAAGAATTTGCAAATGGGGATCTAGTTTGTGGTGACTGTGGTCTGATATTAGGCGATCGTATTATTGATACTAGATCTGAATGGAGAACCTTTGCCAATGATGAAGGAGATGATCCATCTCGTGTTGGTGCAGCAGCAAATCCCCTTTTGGAAGGTTCACAATTAGATACAGTGATATCAAGAAGAGATGGTGGTAGTGGAACTGCAAGAGACCTAAACAGAGTTCATGGTCGTGCAAATGCTGTAAAAGGTGAAAAGAACCTTATTCAAGCTTACAAAGAAATTGCAGCAATGAGTGATGCAATGGATCTACCAAAAGTTATAGCTGATGTTGCTAAACAATTGTACAGACGTGCCGAAGAAGAGAAACTGTTGAGAGGAAAAAGCACAGAATCTATAATTGCGGCATGTATATTCATTGCTTGTCGTAAACAAAATGTACCACGTACTTTTAAAGAGATCCATGCAAAAACTCGTGTTCCAAAAAAAGACATTGGACGTTGTTTTAAAATCTTGACAGGTACGTTCGAAACTAATGTACCAACAATGGTATCTGAAGATTTGATGTCACGGTTCTGTTCAATGTTGCGTCTTAAAATGAAAACCGAAAAGGCTGCTCTTGAACTTACAACTAGAACAAAGGAGCTTGGTACTTTGGCAGGTAAATCTCCTGTCTCGGTAGCTGCAGCTTGCATCTATATGGCTTCATGTTTGTATCAACAACCAAAATCACCAAAAGATGTTGCTGAAGTAACTGGTGTCTCTGAAGCAACTATTAAAAATTCTTATAAATTGTTATGGGGAGATAGAGAAAAATTACTTGATGAAAAAAATTGTTTTGAAAATTTACCATCACCATAAAAAAATAAATTCTATTTTATTTTTCATACATTTATATAGATAAATTTTAAATTGTCTTTAGTTTAAAAAAAAAAAAAAAAAAATTTATAAAATACAAAAAATTATTATTGAAGGAAATATATACAATGAACATTATATAATTAATCATTAGTTGAAAAAAAAATTTTTTTTTTATAAAGAACATTTTGAATCTGATAATATTTTAAATAATATATTGTTATTGTATTACTATTATTATTATTATTATTATTAAAATAAAATAATAATAAAAACTAAAATAGAATAATTCTCTTTGGATTTTAATTGTGAATCTATTTATTTGAAAAAAAAAAAAAAATCTATAAAAAACAAAATTCTAATATTTTTATTTATTAATGTCTAATTATTACTATTATAAATAAATTTTATTGGTGGTGATTTGATTGAAATTCTCATCTTAAAGAATAAAATGAATGAATACATCGGCCGGTTTTACAGATATCTACTTAATGTTCTTACAATCAGCTCATTAATATCATACCTTGTTCGATCATGTTGAATATTATAACCTTCGTTATCCATTGATAATTTTGAAATTTTTTCTTTTTGCAAAATTATCCAATTTTCTTTTTCTTCGGGTATTAAATTCTCATAAAATGCCAAGGTTGAAACGACATCTTTTTTCAGAAACAATTGCGGTTCGCATGGATCAGAATTACGCCGTACATATGGCATACAAGGTATTAAGATTTCTGGGATTCTAGATTCATTGACCAAAACTTGTTGACTTATAGTTCTTTCCTTTAAGCAACTTTCACAACAATACATACGGAACTCCCAATACATTGTCAATTTAAATTTAGCGCCTTCGTTGCAGAATTGACACTTGTCCAACAACACCATCAGCCAAATATAATATTGTTCTGACATCCCTTCAGGTGGCGGTAGGGTTAAATCTTCAAAGAAACTTTGTCTTGATGTACGCCAGATACATTGTGTGGTAGAGGTAACTGACCATAAAAGAGTCCTATATTGTTTGCATGTCACTGATAAAGAATAAAGATCCCGTGGTGGAAGATTTGAAAAAATCTCCATCAGAATTTCTGTAGGTAGTGATAATGCCATTGTAAATATTTTTTGTTTCCCAATAAATCAATTTAGATTTACACCATAATAGGGAACAAGCAAAATTGTGACGTCTTATTCACGTGACACATATAATTAACCCAAATTTGTGTTTTGTTTAATTTATTTCTTTAAAAACCCACTACCACCACAATCAAACCCTTTCTTCTTCTGTTTCTCCTTTTTATTATTGTAATCAAAAAAAATTACTTGATCAAATAATATCACGTGTTTTGAATATATTGTTACTCCTTGAAATGAACACGATGGTGTTAAAACAATGCTGATTTCGTTAAAAAAAATTTTTTAATAGAACTTACACACACTCGTACATTTATTAATTTTGGAAAAAAACGTTGGAAAAATGAATAACAATTTAGAAAATAACAATTCTTTCAAAGAAAATGATAATTCTTCCGAGGAAAAAAATAAAATAAATACAGTTTCAAATTCAGCTTTAAATAATTCAGAATATCCGATTGATAATTTATCATCATCTGAGTTATTATTATTAGGGACAACAACTAATAATGAGGACGATGATGATAATAGTGATAATGTTGCTCATCCGGGTAATTGGATAAGTGGTGATGTCGGTGGAAGTGACAATGTAACAGCTATTGTCAATCACAACACTTTTAGATCAAACTTAAATCAATTACACAATTATGAAACAATAGTTAATGACGATGTAGATTCCATACTACATTATGAAGACATCAATGATGAAAAATTGTCAGAGATGTTTGAAGATTTTTTGGTAAGATTAATTTAATAAATTAATAAAAAACATTAATTTTTCTAAAAACGTAATAATTTCCTTTTAATAATAATTATAATTAATCGATTATTTGAATAAGGATGAATTAAATATACAAGATTCTTCCAGAGAAAAATTATTACAACTTTCAATGGATCGTAAAAAAACCATAATGCATCAAAATTGTCAATCACAATCAATCAATCAAAAACATCAAAATGTCAAAATTTCATCATCAAAAACTAAAACTGTACCTTCGCCATCATCTCTTCTATTACCACCGAATTCTTCTCAAGAGCATTTAAAGCAATCACCACAATTAAGAACATCTCCTGATGTCGAATCCAGTAACAATTCAAAACAAAGTCAAATATGTGATTCAGAAGTTGCATCTATCACCAGTGTATCAAGTGATAATAATAATAATAATAACAATAATAATGCTTTTTCATTGACTTATTGGCTTTATAGAAACAACAACAACCATGATAATGACAATAATAAAAATATTGCAACAAATGGTTCTTTGGAAGAAAGAAGCCAATCACCAATCAACAATACTACTACTACCACCACTAATAATAATAACAATAACAATAATTATAATAATTATCTTTCATATCTATTAGGATTTAGTAACAACAATAGTAATAGTAATTTATCAAAGCCTCAAGACTTGCCTGAATTTTATATTGAAAAATTATCACAAAGGTAATATTTATACTATATCGTATATAATTATACAAGTTACATGTATTTATCTAATTTTCTCTAAAAAATTTTTTCTCTACAAAAATTTCATAATTAGAACCATTTCGTCAAAATCCTTAACAGAACATCTATTATCTTTACGAATAGTGTTATCGTCTGCTAATTTTCCTTGGATTAAAGAATTTATTGACAAGAATGGATTAAAGGTTCTGGAATCTTTGCTTGAAAAATATTCTGCTTGCTATAAAAAGAAGTAAAGGATCACAACTATTTTATTTATATCATAATATTATTATTGTAAATTTTTTATATCCCATTTATTCTTCTTTTTCAGTGCTGTGACGAAGCATTCAGATCAAGATTATCAAATTCAATCGCAGTGTGTTCGTTGTATAAAGGCTTTAATGAATTCAAAAGTAAAAATTAATGAAAGAAACTTGAAATTTTTACTTCATTTCTATTTCTTACTAAAAATAAATTTTAATTAATTTAGATTGGTAGATGTAATGTTTTAAAATCACCTTCATTAATCTTGAATATTGTTTTTTGTCTATTATTTACACCGAACAACAAATTACGTACTCAAGTTGCTGAGATTCTTGCTGTATTGTGTGTATGGTCATTGGACGGACATAGATTGGTAGTTGAGTCATTCTCTGATTCTTGTGTGATCAATAAGGAAAAATATCGTTTTCAATGTTTTATGGACACTTTCAAAACAAAAGGTGATGCTGATGGCGAGGAGGAGGATAGTACATCGATCGAGTATAAGGTGGCTGGTTTGAGTTTAGTAAATGCTATTGTTAATAAACCAGATCAAATTGAAGAACGTATCTTGTTACGTGAAGAATTTGGAAGAAGAGGAATCTACAATTATTTTACAATTATCGAAAATTCTGACCCTCCTGATTCTCTGATAAATCAAATTGATGTCTATAGAGAAGAGAACAAAAAAGATTTGGCTGAATTGCACAACATGGCCCATGGAATAGTTGAAAATGCAAAGTATATTATCTGAAAAAAAAATTACATTTACATTTATATAAATTAATTAATATGTTAACAAAACTTGCAATAATATTATTGATTGACTAATAGTAATCCACCATATATGATCTATGAATTATTACGACAAACTGAAAACGATGAGAATTTGCACACCCGTATCATTGATTCTCTTGAAAACTTTTTGAAAATTATTTGCAGATTTTCAAATGAGTAAATATATTTATCTATATTAATCAATTATTGACATTAATATTTAAATAGTCCAAAATGCATGTTTAATTTTATAGGCAAGACAGAATCGAAGTATTAACTATTGTTGAAAAATTTATTGAAAAAATAAAAACTACAAATAATGTCAAAGAACGTATGTTTAATTTTTTTATTTCCAATTGTTTTATTTTGAATGCAGTATATTAATACTCAATCAACCGATCAATTAACTTATAGAATGGCAAAGTATCATGAATGATTATAATTCATCTATTCAGCACATAATAGGCAGAAAATATTCACTGGTCAGTGGAATGATAACCGATCAAGAAATTGATTCACTAAAAAAATCAATAAATAACTTGAACCTAAAGGTAATTGATTAATAATAATGTTAATTAATTAATAAACAACACAACATTAAATTTATTAAATTATTATTTTTTTTTTTTTAGATTAAACAACAATCAGGGATGGTTGATAAATTTAAATATACACAAAATTTTGATTCAAACGATGAAAATAACAACCTAGATAAAAAAAATACAATATTTTCCCTTCAGGCATCACATTCAACGCCTAATTTAACTGAAGCTCAACACGGACAAATAGTTGGCCTTTATAAAGTGGAGCCTCATATAGAATTATTTCTAAAACACTTGGCTTCCCACCATAACAGTATATCGTATTAGAAGTCGTCCTAACAATCTAAGAAATTTTAAAGAACTTGTATATTAATTGAATCATCATCATCATTTTCCAGAATTATACTGATACAGATCTGTTGGCTGAACCTCTCTAATTCCGGCAATAATTAAATAACCTTATGGGCGGAGTAACCTTGAATGGGAAGAATAGCCAGTTATGGGCGATATAACTCTTAGTGGGCAAAATAATCCTGAATGGGCATGTATATAAGAAACTTGAAATCGACATGCTCTAAAGATAACTTTTATAATAAGTTTTATAAGTTAGGGTAACTCAATTGGTTTCGATTAAATAAAATAAATAAATTCTTATCTCTTAAAACAAAATGAAAATTAATTCGTTAATAAACCTATTCATTCTGATCCACATAAACATATATAATATCTGTTATTACCAATACACTAATACGCTCCCAAAATTAATCGGTGACAAATAAATTAATGATTCAATTAAACTTCTTACATATAAATTTATTCAAATTTTCAACTTTTATTGTCCTTTTATTTATTTTATTAATTGAAATTAAGAATCTTTTTACAATCAAAGGTTATTATTATTACTATTTGGTAATTAATGATTTATACATTAAAAATCAAGATGTTGGGTGAATTGTCAATGGATAATTAATTATTCACATTAATATTTAGCCAAGAAAATAAAGTGCGTAGTGGAGTTATTTGTAGTAAAGGAGAGGTAAATAGAATGTTTTATTTACGAGTTAATTTTTCTATAATCTTTATGTGTTGAGGATATTGCTCTGAAAGATATCCAAATGTTGCCATTTCAAAATCTTTATAATTAAATCCCGGAGCTACACTACATCCAACTAAAGCAAAATTGTCATCACTTTGATCAGCAAGTTCGGCACCGAACCACGCATTTTTTTCAACAACAGAAAAAAATTTTTCTCCTTTATCTATATTATTGCCAAGGTTGTGGACAATAAGTTTTCCATCCGTTTTTATTTCATAAATTTTGACACTGGTATTGCCAGCATAATAATGCCAACCTTCATCAGACTTAATTCTATGAAGGGCAGAAAAATTGTTTCTATCAAGCAAAAAATATATTACTGTTGAACAACTTCTATTCCCATCAAACTTATTTGATAAACCAACTTTTTTAATCACTGATTTGTCTTGATAGATTTGCGAGTAATACCCTCCTTCTGGATGTGGTTCCAGGTGAAGTTTTTTAATAAAATACGAAGCAGAGGTTTGTGTTTGGTAATTAGTATCCTCCAAGCTATTATTATAACTTTGCATTTTTTATTTTTTAAATGAAAATAAATAATTCTCTATATTTATATAATAATTATTATTAGTAAACAATCAATTAATTACCAAGTTACATCATCGGAGAAATTATTAATAAACATTTAACCTAACTTAACCTAAATTGTGAAGAATAACGGATCACAAAATATTTTGAATAACATCACACCACAAAAATACAAACCAATCAATTTCAAACAATCTTTCACTTGGTGTTGAGGTCGTAGAAATTGGCGAGCAAGTTTTGCAAGAATGGAACATTTTGTTTTTTATTTTAAATTTCACCCAAAGATGTATTATAATTTAATAGATTTGGAAGTGTGCTACAATTCATTCATGGATCAGCACAAGCAATTAAAACGAGTCTATAGAGGTTCCGTATTCCGTAAAATGCTCTGTATGAAACAAAAATATGGAATCGAAGATCGTACAGACTGGCCCCCACCAATCAACTTTTTATTTTCAGAATTCACAAATTCCGTTCTGTACAAAATTAAAAAATATAATAATAATAATAAATAAAAAATGTACGGAGCAAAAAAAATATTGTATGGAATGAAGGTTGTACTGACTGATTAAACCAATTCCACACTTCCTTTGACTTATGTTTAGTCGTTTTTTTAGGAATTATATTAATGTTGATGGTAATTGGTGTTGTACACGGACATGTCTATATTAATATATAGTAACCGAAAACCTGATTCTTTAAAGTGGAGAACATGTTGGAATGCACTAGTTAAATTGATCTATGAAAGGCTGTGCTGCATAATAAAAATGTGACATGCGCATGAAAAAATATGCAATGTCCCATATTAATATTAATATATAATTCTATTCAAAAAAAATGCGAATTTTTAATTTTTACCAAGTTATTATTGAATTATATTATTGATAGTATTTTTAAGACCTCATTTTGTTAAACTAAGTAGAATTGATAATTCCAGCTCCTATTTCATCAGCTTGTTCTAAAAAGAATTGGTCCACTTTTTCTTTATACATAAAAAAAAATAAAAACAAATTGACATCTGAATGTGTTTAAATTGTATATATATTTATTTTATTACAAAATAAAATGTCCAAAAAATACCAACAATGATTACAATCGATGGTGATAAAAATGTGGGAGGCGAAAATGATAAAAATGATGAAGAAGGCGGTGGTAGTGATAATAATATTGAAAATGATATTTTTTTAAAAAAATGCAAATTTCACACAATTTCCCATCTATATGAAGACTAATCTGTCTGTTAACATTACTTTCCCAATGTAAAATTGAAAATTTTTATACAGCTTATCAAGAATATAAGTTTCTAAACTATTATTATGGATTTTTAATATTAATTTTACATAGTTAAATATAATAATTCAACTAATGATATAAAATAAAATTGTTATTTAAAAAATTATCTTAGAACATTATTATTAGGATAAAGATAAGGCATTAGGAACAAATTAAGAATTTCTGTATTGTTGAACTTGTTCTTCACTAGGTATTTCTATGACATCACTTGGAACTGATTTCTTTTTCTTTTGATATAATCTTATAATTATGAATGTTGCTATTGTTATCACTGTTATTCCACATGAAATTGATGATAGTATTACTAATGCTTGAACAATGTTTGGTGATGTTGATGTTGATGTTGATGTTTCTGATGTTTCTGTTTCTATTGATTTTGATGTTGGTGTTGATGTTGATGTTGATGTTGATGTTGATGTTGATGTTGATGTTGATGTTGATGTTGATGTTGATGTTGATGTTGCCAAATAACTTGTTTCCCAAGTAAAATCATTAATATCAAGTATATAAGTATTTGCACTCAATATAATTGAACTTGTAACAGATCCTATATATATAATTTTTTTATTTTTTGATTAATTAATTTTAGGTTTGAAAGATCATAAAAATATTATAAAAAATTTACCAAAACATATTATCATTTGATTTCCTATTAAATTAGCTGTATGACGTTTTAGAGGTGGAGCACGATTAACAGATGAAAAATCAGGTGATGACCATTGAAAGGGATTTCTGGTTGTATCCAGTACCAGAAGTTCAGGAAATGATGTGGTTGCTAGAGGATATCCACTACCACCATAAACAATTATCTTTCCATCCTTTGCTATTTATACAATTTTAGTATGATATTTTTTAAAAAATATTCAAAAAAAAAATTATATAAATTTAAAAGTTAATTACAGAGCACAGTTGAATGACCAACTCGAGGCTGAATAGATGGTGGACCACTTGCTGTCTAAATTTCATCCAAATGTAAGAAAAATAAATTAAATATTCATCAATAAAATTTAAACATCATACTTTAATTGATTAATATTTACCATAGTTAACCAAATTGAATTATTTGTATCAAAAATTTTTATCTATAAAATAAACATAACCATAAATATTTTACTTTTTTAAAAAACTATAATCAATATTCTCTATATGAATATATAAAAATAATGCATACTTTATAAATATCAACTAGAGTTCCCTCACCCTCTATTCCACCAATAATTACAATTCTACCATCAGGCAATAAAGTTGAAGTATGAGATGAAGTTGGTGATGGTGGATTATTAGAGAAAACTTGATGCCAAGTCAGATCTACTGTATTCAAAGTGTATATGTCATTAAGATATTGAACAGTAGAAGATCCAGTAGCTTCATCTGCTGCCCCACCAAAAATATACATTATCCCATTACTATCCACAACAACACTACTAGCTCTACGATTCATAGGAGTAACACCAGTTGTCTTTGGAGCATTCCAAACTTTTGTATTTACATCATATGCATAAAGCAAATTAGTAAAATCATTTTTTTTAGAAGTTGGGTTCCACATAACTCCACCAAATAAAAAAATAGTTGATTCATTTGATCCACCAACTGCTCCCACAGACCAAGAACTTCTTACAGGTATATTAGTGCCATCTACCCATGGTACATTTATAGCACTGAAATTACTAGTTAAATCCACATAAAATAATGAATCTGTTACACTTGCTATATCTTGACCTCCAAGAATATAAAGCTTATTATCTACCACTACACTAACAGCTGAATAACGTCTTGCACTAGAGTCAGAATGCACATTAGTAATAATAAATATTACAATAATTATAAATATTAAATACAATTTGCCATTTATGAAATTCAGACCCATGATTTTTTTATTCGTAAGGTTGCTGGTGGAACCTATTCAATGCGCATGAAAAAAAAAAATGTAATGTCCCATATTAATATATATATTAATATATAATAATAATTCTATTCAAAAAAAAATGCGAATTTTTAAGCTGTTATTGATTATATTATTGATATAGTGCAGGACACCTAGTCCCACAACTTTTTATTGGTCTTGTATATCCTTTAGTATAACAGGAGAGACCGTCCTATATAAGGAATGGATTTTCACAATTGATTACAATTTTTTTTATACAGTTTAAAATACATTTACAAGGGTATCATGTAGCCCATTCTTGCAACAAATTATGTGTAAATAATTACACAAACTTGAAGCTTTACATTTTGTTGTTATCATATCTTTTGAATCCCTTTGAATCCCACAACTTTCATAATACGATTTACTCGAAGAAAAATTGCCTGAAATTAAACATTGCACAGAATGTAAAACCACTGAATCAGCTAAATTTCATCA
>CAUDNR010004590.1:0-22255 GCA_958430865.1 Entrophospora sp. SA101 | reverse complement strand
ATTTACACATGATTTATTGCAAGAATGGGCTACATGATACCCTTGTAAAAGTATTTTAAACTGTATAAAAAAAATTGTAATCAATTGTGAAAATCCATTCCTTATATAGGACGGTCTCTCCTGTTATACTAAAGGATATACAAGACCAATAAAAAGTTGTGGGACTAGGTGTCCTGCACTATATCAATAATATAATCAATAACAGCTTAAAAATTCGCATTTTTTTTTGAATAGAATTATTATTATATATTAATATATATATTAATATGGGACATTACATTTTTTTTTTTCATGCGCATTGAATAGGTTCCACCAGCAACCTTACGAATAAAAAAATCATGGGTCTGAATTTCATAAATGGCAAATTGTATTTAATATTTATAATTATTGTAATATTTATTATTACTAATGTGCATTCTGACTCTAGTGCAAGACGTTATTCAGCTGTTAGTGTAGTGGTAGATAATAAGCTTTATATTCTTGGAGGTCAAGATATAGCAAGTGTAACAGATTCATTATTTTATGTGGATTTAACTAGTAATTTCAGTGCTATAAATGTACCATGGGTAGATGGCACTAATATACCTGTAAGAAGTTCTTGGTCTGTGGGAGCAGTTGGTGGATCAAATGAATCAACTATTTTTTTATTTGGTGGAGTTATGTGGAACCCAACTTCTAAAAAAAATGATTTTACTAATTTGCTTTATGCATATGATGTAAATACAAAAGTTTGGAATGCTCCAAAGACAACTGGTGTTACTCCTATGAATCGTAGAGCTAGTAGTGTTGTTGTGGATAGTAATGGGATAATGTATATTTTTGGTGGGGCAGCAGATGAAGCTACTGGATCTTCTACTGTTCAATATCTTAATGACATATACACTTTGAATACAGTAGATCTGACTTGGCATCAAGTTTTCTCTAATAATCCACCATCACCAACTTCATCTCATACTTCAACTTTATTGCCTGATGGTAGAATTGTAATTATTGGTGGAATAGAGGGTGAGGGAACTCTAGTTGATATTTATAAAGTATGCATTATTTTTATATATTCATATAGAGAATATTGATTATAGTTTTTTAAAAAAGTAAAATATTTATGGTTATGTTTATTTTATAGATAAAAATTTTTGATACAAATAATTCAATTTGGTTAACTATGGTAAATATTAATCAATTAAAGTATGATGTTTAAATTTTATTGATGAATATTTAATTTATTTTTCTTACATTTGGATGAAATTTAGACAGCAAGTGGTCCACCATCTATTCAGCCTCGAGTTGGTCATTCAACTGTGCTCTGTAATTAACTTTTAAATTTATATAATTTTTTTTTTGAATATTTTTTAAAAAATATCATACTAAAATTGTATAAATAGCAAAGGATGGAAAGATAATTGTTTATGGTGGTAGTGGATATCCTCTAGCAACCACATCATTTCCTGAACTTCTGGTACTGGATACAACCAGAAATCCCTTTCAATGGTCATCACCTGATTTTTCATCTGTTAATCGTGCTCCACCTCTAAAACGTCATACAGCTAATTTAATAGGAAATCAAATGATAATATGTTTTGGTAAATTTTTTATAATATTTTTATGATCTTTCAAACCTAAAATTAATTAATCAAAAAATAAAAAAATTATATATATAGGATCTGTTACAAGTTCAATTATATTGAGTGCAAATACTTATATACTTGATATTAATGATTTTACTTGGGAAACAAGTTATTTGGCAACATCAACATCAACATCAACATCAACATCAACATCAACATCAACATCAACATCAACATCAACATCAACATCAACACCAACATCAAAATCAATAGAAACAGAAACATCAGAAACATCAACATCAACATCAACATCACCAAACATTGTTCAAGCATTAGTAATACTATCATCAATTTCATGTGGAATAACAGTGATAACAATAGCAACATTCATAATTATAAGATTATATCAAAAGAAAAAGAAATCAGTTCCAAGTGATGTCATAGAAATACCTAGTGAAGAACAAGTTCAACAATACAGAAATTCTTAATTTGTTCCTAATGCCTTATCTTTATCCTAATAATAATGTTCTAAGATAATTTTTTAAATAACAATTTTATTTTATATCATTAGTTGAATTATTATATTTAACTATGTAAAATTAATATTAAAAATCCATAATAATAGTTTAGAAACTTATATTCTTGATAAGCTGTATAAAAATTTTCAATTTTACATTGGGAAAGTAATGTTAACAGACAGATTAGTCTTCATATAGATGGGAAATTGTGTGAAATTTGCATTTTTTTAAAAAAATATCATTTTCAATATTATTATCACTACCACCGCCTTCTTCATCATTTTTATCATTTTCGCCTCCCACATTTTTATCACCATCGATTGTAATCATTGTTGGTATTTTTTGGACATTTTATTTTGTAATAAAATAAATATATATACAATTTAAACACATTCAGATGTCAATTTGTTTTTATTTTTTTTTATGTATAAAGAAAAAGTGGACCAATTCTTTTTAGAACAAGCTGATGAAATAGGAGCTGGAATTATCAATTCTACTTAGTTTAACAAAATGAGGTCTTAAAAATACTATCAATAATATAATTCAATAATAACTTGGTAAAAATTAAAAATTCGCATTTTTTTTGAATAGAATTATATATTAATATTAATATGGGACATTGCATATTTTTTCATGCGCATGTCACATTTTTATTATGCAGCACAGCCTTTCATAGATCAATTTAACTAGTGCATTCCAACATGTTCTCCACTTTAAAGAATCAGGTTTTCGGTTACTATATATTAATATAGACATGTCCGTGTACAACACCAATTACCATCAACATTAATATAATTCCTAAAAAAACGACTAAACATAAGTCAAAGGAAGTGTGGAATTGGTTTAATCAGTCAGTACAACCTTCATTCCATACAATATTTTTTTTGCTCCGTACATTTTTTATTTATTATTATTATTATATTTTTTAATTTTGTACAGAACGGAATTTGTGAATTCTGAAAATAAAAAGTTGATTGGTGGGGGCCAGTCTGTACGATCTTCGATTCCATATTTTTGTTTCATACAGAGCATTTTACGGAATACGGAACCTCTATAGACTCGTTTTAATTGCTTGTGCTGATCCATGAATGAATTGTAGCACACTTCCAAATCTATTAAATTATAATACATCTTTGGGTGAAATTTAAAATAAAAAACAAAATGTTCCATTCTTGCAAAACTTGCTCGCCAATTTCTACGACCTCAACACCAAGTGAAAGATTGTTTGAAATTGATTGGTTTGTATTTTTGTGGTGTGATGTTATTCAAAATATTTTGTGATCCGTTATTCTTCACAATTTAGGTTAAGTTAGGTTAAATGTTTATTAATAATTTCTCCGATGATGTAACTTGGTAATTAATTGATTGTTTACTAATAATAATTATTATATAAATATAGAGAATTATTTATTTTCATTTAAAAAATAAAAAATGCAAAGTTATAATAATAGCTTGGAGGATACTAATTACCAAACACAAACCTCTGCTTCGTATTTTATTAAAAAACTTCACCTGGAACCACATCCAGAAGGAGGGTATTACTCGCAAATCTATCAAGACAAATCAGTGATTAAAAAAGTTGGTTTATCAAATAAGTTTGATGGGAATAGAAGTTGTTCAACAGTAATATATTTTTTGCTTGATAGAAACAATTTTTCTGCCCTTCATAGAATTAAGTCTGATGAAGGTTGGCATTATTATGCTGGCAATACCAGTGTCAAAATTTATGAAATAAAAACGGATGGAAAACTTATTGTCCACAACCTTGGCAATAATATAGATAAAGGAGAAAAATTTTTTTCTGTTGTTGAAAAAAATGCGTGGTTCGGTGCCGAACTTGCTGATCAAAGTGATGACAATTTTGCTTTAGTTGGATGTAGTGTAGCTCCGGGATTTAATTATAAAGATTTTGAAATGGCAACATTTGGATATCTTTCAGAGCAATATCCTCAACACATAAAGATTATAGAAAAATTAACTCGTAAATAAAACATTCTATTTACCTCTCCTTTACTACAAATAACTCCACTACGCACTTTATTTTCTTGGCTAAATATTAATGTGAATAATTAATTATCCATTGACAATTCACCCAACATCTTGATTTTTAATGTATAAATCATTAATTACCAAATAGTAATAATAATAACCTTTGATTGTAAAAAGATTCTTAATTTCAATTAATAAAATAAATAAAAGGACAATAAAAGTTGAAAATTTGAATAAATTTATATGTAAGAAGTTTAATTGAATCATTAATTTATTTGTCACCGATTAATTTTGGGAGCGTATTAGTGTATTGGTAATAACAGATATTATATATGTTTATGTGGATCAGAATGAATAGGTTTATTAACGAATTAATTTTCATTTTGTTTTAAGAGATAAGAATTTATTTATTTTATTTAATCGAAACCAATTGAGTTACCCTAACTTATAAAACTTATTATAAAAGTTATCTTTAGAGCATGTCGATTTCAAGTTTCTTATATACATGCCCATTCAGGATTATTTTGCCCACTAAGAGTTATATCGCCCATAACTGGCTATTCTTCCCATTCAAGGTTACTCCGCCCATAAGGTTATTTAATTATTGCCGGAATTAGAGAGGTTCAGCCAACAGATCTGTATCAGTATAATTCTGGAAAATGATGATGATGATTCAATTAATATACAAGTTCTTTAAAATTTCTTAGATTGTTAGGACGACTTCTAATACGATATACTGTTATGGTGGGAAGCCAAGTGTTTTAGAAATAATTCTATATGAGGCTCCACTTTATAAAGGCCAACTATTTGTCCGTGTTGAGCTTCAGTTAAATTAGGCTTTTTTTTTTTTGAAATTTAAAATTTTGAAAACTTTTTAGATCTTTTTTTAAAAAAAAAGACTTAAAAAATATGCGATAAAAAATACTTTTTCAGAATCAGCAAAACTTGGATTTTCATATACAAAATTTCAAAATCATATAATTATGTAGGTTCTTGGACAATTTCTAAAAACATCATGTCAAAAATTTTTGATTGCCAATACTTAATCGAATTTCATTTTTATGTGTTTATTCGAGTTCTACGGAACCCAGACACACAAGGCTTTGCATAAATATTTACAAGGACCTAAACCGCAAATGATATAAATTTCATATATGTTTATTATGTACATTTTTGCGCAATTAACAAAAGCAAGTGTTCCAAAACTTTTGTCCAGGTACTGTAGATGAAGAACATGTCTTCATATTTTAATTAGTAATGTTTAAGGAATGTAAACAGTTGTTACCAGCTCTAGCCTCTTCTTCGATTCCGAAAGCCGAGTTGAATTTAGAATCGATTTTATTCGATTAATCAATTTTTCTTTGATGATTATTTAAAAATTGCCTCTCTAATTAAGTTATTGGATGTATATATAACTTTTTTTTAAATAATAAGTAATTGAATTTAAATATGTACCACTGTACCTCTTCCATTTATCTCTAATATTAAGACATAGATATTGAAAATCTTAAAATGAATGATTGAAAATAAACTTAAAAGGAACAAAGAGGAACGTTATATATAGATCATTGTTTAAATCTCACCATGTTTACAGAACTAAAAAAATTACTTCACGACTAAAATTTGGTATTTCATCATTATCACCATCATATCTTTATCACAACCATCACTATTATCAATTTTCTTACTAATTTGTTCATAATATCTTGCTTGATTTAGAATACTTTGATTTTGAAACATCACTTCTAATCAAACAAAAATCATACCACATATATAAATAATATTATTAAACCGACAATTGTCACTCATGGTTATAATAACCATTTCATCACCATCATTTTCTATTCAATAAATTGTATTGACAATATAAAATTATATATAACATATCATGTTTTAAATATCTTAGTCTCAAATGACTTGATCCTTGAAAAAAAGGTGGGTTCGTTCCCTTTTTCAAGAAATGATGGATATAATCAATTCCATTCATCTGTCTGAAGAGAATGCAATCTACTTATGGTAGAAAATAAAACCTTCTCTAGTTTTCCGTGGTTTGTCAGTAATGGACTTTGACAGAAATTCAAATTTGTTTCTTCATCTTCATCTTGCTAATTAAATAATACTGAAGGAAATTTTTTTTTTTAAATCAATTTAATTATGGATACCCACGTATATTCGAATAGAAATACTGGATGTTGATGATTAGTGATAGGTTCTTTATTTTTAAAAAAGTGTCAAATTAATCTTATCCGTTGTATAATTGCATAACACAATATAAAATTGAATCGTTACGAAAGACAAAAATAGAGAGTTTTACTTGTCATTTTATACGTGTTATTGGATCTTAGGTTTTAAAGGCTGGTAATAATTTTTGATTTCTTTTAGTTGGCTAGATTTAATTATAGCTTTAATATTAATAATAGCTGCATTGTTTTTAACAGGAAACGAACTGATAAAATCAACAAATGACAGCTAAAACCTTTGAAGTTTGATTCAATTCTCAGAATTTAAAAACCAAATCTTCATCTTTTTGTCCCAAAAAAAAGTTAATCTACACATCAACCTGGAGGCTCCAAACCCAATGTGATTCGGGGGCTATGGATTTTATTAATTTCAGGTACTTGAGAGAACTTGAAAAAGAGCAATTAGCCCCAAAAGATGGCTTTTTCGGTATTATTATAATGTGAATAAAGAACTCGAATAGTGTGATCCAGCAACTGCAACTTTTGCAACCATAGTTGCGTACGTATAAAGATGCAACATACGGAGACAAAAGTATTCATCCACATACAAGGAAAGGTAAATCATGTTTTTATTTATATAAATATAAAAATTATATATTTGTTTCTTTATCATGACAATTGATAAAAGTTTTTTATAGCGAGAGCAACAATACTTTCTTTACATGTAACTCATTCCATTCCACTTTGGTTTATCCATTGACTTTTTGGTATGTTGAAGCAAAAAAGGCCAAGAAAGAAAAATTCGTTTGGAAAAGTAAGAAATATTAAGATATTTGCAGTTTGTGAAAACGTGAATAATAATAAATAATATAAATAGTAATAGTAATAGTAATGGAGAGAGAAATTCCGATTTTTTTTACAACTATTGATTTTTCCATCAAAGTACATGGTATTGTATGTATAATTACTTATTTCCTTTTTAGTAGTTTTCTCTATGAAAATTTGATGCATATTAATATTAATATAATTCAATGTTCACTTCGTTTTTTGAACTCCTGAAAATTTCTAGTTGCGGTTTATCATTATTATTATTTAGAAATTTATAATGGTTGGGCATATTTAGAAATCAATTTAGCAATTTGCGGATATTTTTTGTGAATAATAAATAATAACAACTACATGGTAGCTGCACCTCATTGTTATTATTTTTTTTTCACCTTGAACTCCTTTACGTAAAATATTCGCCACTTTTAAACCTAATAAACCAACTAAATTCTCACTTTAAAACTAGGAAAGAAGTGTGTGAAAGTAATATAATCGTAACAATATATATATAACCTTTAAGAATATTACTTTTAAATTAATATAAAGTCACTTGGCGTAGTTTCAGAAACAAGGATTTTATAATTGCAAAAGGTATATATATATATATATATACACACACACACACATATGATATTGCAAAAAATAAATAATTAATTATTATGATTATATGAAAGGAAGAATGCAAGTTAATAATAATTTAATTTGTTGTATACTAGGTTTTTTTTTTTTTTTTTGAAAAAAAGAAATAAAAAAATGTCAGCCATACCATTTCCACGTCTTCAACCGGCACCTGAGAAAGGTCCGAAACAAATTCTCCCAGATTTAAACATTAGGCTGATTTGTCCTGATTGTAAAAACCCTGTACCAAACATTGTTGAAGAATTTGCAAATGGGGATCTAGTTTGTGGTGACTGTGGTCTGATATTAGGCGATCGTATTATTGATACTAGATCTGAATGGAGAACCTTTGCCAATGATGAAGGAGATGATCCATCTCGTGTTGGTGCAGCAGCAAATCCCCTTTTGGAAGGTTCACAATTAGATACAGTGATATCAAGAAGAGATGGTGGTAGTGGAACTGCAAGAGACCTAAACAGAGTTCATGGTCGTGCAAATGCTGTAAAAGGTGAAAAGAACCTTATTCAAGCTTACAAAGAAATTGCAGCAATGAGTGATGCAATGGATCTACCAAAAGTTATAGCTGATGTTGCTAAACAATTGTACAGACGTGCCGAAGAAGAGAAACTGTTGAGAGGAAAAAGCACAGAATCTATAATTGCGGCATGTATATTCATTGCTTGTCGTAAACAAAATGTACCACGTACTTTTAAAGAGATCCATGCAAAAACTCGTGTTCCAAAAAAAGACATTGGACGTTGTTTTAAAATCTTGACAGGTACGTTCGAAACTAATGTACCAACAATGGTATCTGAAGATTTGATGTCACGGTTCTGTTCAATGTTGCGTCTTAAAATGAAAACCGAAAAGGCTGCTCTTGAACTTACAACTAGAACAAAGGAGCTTGGTACTTTGGCAGGTAAATCTCCTGTCTCGGTAGCTGCAGCTTGCATCTATATGGCTTCATGTTTGTATCAACAACCAAAATCACCAAAAGATGTTGCTGAAGTAACTGGTGTCTCTGAAGCAACTATTAAAAATTCTTATAAATTGTTATGGGGAGATAGAGAAAAATTACTTGATGAAAAAAATTGTTTTGAAAATTTACCATCACCATAAAAAAATAAATTCTATTTTATTTTTCATACATTTATATAGATAAATTTTAAATTGTCTTTAGTTTAAAAAAAAAAAAAAAAAAATTTATAAAATACAAAAAATTATTATTGAAGGAAATATATACAATGAACATTATATAATTAATCATTAGTTGAAAAAAAAATTTTTTTTTTATAAAGAACATTTTGAATCTGATAATATTTTAAATAATATATTGTTATTGTATTACTATTATTATTATTATTATTATTAAAATAAAATAATAATAAAAACTAAAATAGAATAATTCTCTTTGGATTTTAATTGTGAATCTATTTATTTGAAAAAAAAAAAAAAATCTATAAAAAACAAAATTCTAATATTTTTATTTATTAATGTCTAATTATTACTATTATAAATAAATTTTATTGGTGGTGATTTGATTGAAATTCTCATCTTAAAGAATAAAATGAATGAATACATCGGCCGGTTTTACAGATATCTACTTAATGTTCTTACAATCAGCTCATTAATATCATACCTTGTTCGATCATGTTGAATATTATAACCTTCGTTATCCATTGATAATTTTGAAATTTTTTCTTTTTGCAAAATTATCCAATTTTCTTTTTCTTCGGGTATTAAATTCTCATAAAATGCCAAGGTTGAAACGACATCTTTTTTCAGAAACAATTGCGGTTCGCATGGATCAGAATTACGCCGTACATATGGCATACAAGGTATTAAGATTTCTGGGATTCTAGATTCATTGACCAAAACTTGTTGACTTATAGTTCTTTCCTTTAAGCAACTTTCACAACAATACATACGGAACTCCCAATACATTGTCAATTTAAATTTAGCGCCTTCGTTGCAGAATTGACACTTGTCCAACAACACCATCAGCCAAATATAATATTGTTCTGACATCCCTTCAGGTGGCGGTAGGGTTAAATCTTCAAAGAAACTTTGTCTTGATGTACGCCAGATACATTGTGTGGTAGAGGTAACTGACCATAAAAGAGTCCTATATTGTTTGCATGTCACTGATAAAGAATAAAGATCCCGTGGTGGAAGATTTGAAAAAATCTCCATCAGAATTTCTGTAGGTAGTGATAATGCCATTGTAAATATTTTTTGTTTCCCAATAAATCAATTTAGATTTACACCATAATAGGGAACAAGCAAAATTGTGACGTCTTATTCACGTGACACATATAATTAACCCAAATTTGTGTTTTGTTTAATTTATTTCTTTAAAAACCCACTACCACCACAATCAAACCCTTTCTTCTTCTGTTTCTCCTTTTTATTATTGTAATCAAAAAAAATTACTTGATCAAATAATATCACGTGTTTTGAATATATTGTTACTCCTTGAAATGAACACGATGGTGTTAAAACAATGCTGATTTCGTTAAAAAAAATTTTTTAATAGAACTTACACACACTCGTACATTTATTAATTTTGGAAAAAAACGTTGGAAAAATGAATAACAATTTAGAAAATAACAATTCTTTCAAAGAAAATGATAATTCTTCCGAGGAAAAAAATAAAATAAATACAGTTTCAAATTCAGCTTTAAATAATTCAGAATATCCGATTGATAATTTATCATCATCTGAGTTATTATTATTAGGGACAACAACTAATAATGAGGACGATGATGATAATAGTGATAATGTTGCTCATCCGGGTAATTGGATAAGTGGTGATGTCGGTGGAAGTGACAATGTAACAGCTATTGTCAATCACAACACTTTTAGATCAAACTTAAATCAATTACACAATTATGAAACAATAGTTAATGACGATGTAGATTCCATACTACATTATGAAGACATCAATGATGAAAAATTGTCAGAGATGTTTGAAGATTTTTTGGTAAGATTAATTTAATAAATTAATAAAAAACATTAATTTTTCTAAAAACGTAATAATTTCCTTTTAATAATAATTATAATTAATCGATTATTTGAATAAGGATGAATTAAATATACAAGATTCTTCCAGAGAAAAATTATTACAACTTTCAATGGATCGTAAAAAAACCATAATGCATCAAAATTGTCAATCACAATCAATCAATCAAAAACATCAAAATGTCAAAATTTCATCATCAAAAACTAAAACTGTACCTTCGCCATCATCTCTTCTATTACCACCGAATTCTTCTCAAGAGCATTTAAAGCAATCACCACAATTAAGAACATCTCCTGATGTCGAATCCAGTAACAATTCAAAACAAAGTCAAATATGTGATTCAGAAGTTGCATCTATCACCAGTGTATCAAGTGATAATAATAATAATAATAACAATAATAATGCTTTTTCATTGACTTATTGGCTTTATAGAAACAACAACAACCATGATAATGACAATAATAAAAATATTGCAACAAATGGTTCTTTGGAAGAAAGAAGCCAATCACCAATCAACAATACTACTACTACCACCACTAATAATAATAACAATAACAATAATTATAATAATTATCTTTCATATCTATTAGGATTTAGTAACAACAATAGTAATAGTAATTTATCAAAGCCTCAAGACTTGCCTGAATTTTATATTGAAAAATTATCACAAAGGTAATATTTATACTATATCGTATATAATTATACAAGTTACATGTATTTATCTAATTTTCTCTAAAAAATTTTTTCTCTACAAAAATTTCATAATTAGAACCATTTCGTCAAAATCCTTAACAGAACATCTATTATCTTTACGAATAGTGTTATCGTCTGCTAATTTTCCTTGGATTAAAGAATTTATTGACAAGAATGGATTAAAGGTTCTGGAATCTTTGCTTGAAAAATATTCTGCTTGCTATAAAAAGAAGTAAAGGATCACAACTATTTTATTTATATCATAATATTATTATTGTAAATTTTTTATATCCCATTTATTCTTCTTTTTCAGTGCTGTGACGAAGCATTCAGATCAAGATTATCAAATTCAATCGCAGTGTGTTCGTTGTATAAAGGCTTTAATGAATTCAAAAGTAAAAATTAATGAAAGAAACTTGAAATTTTTACTTCATTTCTATTTCTTACTAAAAATAAATTTTAATTAATTTAGATTGGTAGATGTAATGTTTTAAAATCACCTTCATTAATCTTGAATATTGTTTTTTGTCTATTATTTACACCGAACAACAAATTACGTACTCAAGTTGCTGAGATTCTTGCTGTATTGTGTGTATGGTCATTGGACGGACATAGATTGGTAGTTGAGTCATTCTCTGATTCTTGTGTGATCAATAAGGAAAAATATCGTTTTCAATGTTTTATGGACACTTTCAAAACAAAAGGTGATGCTGATGGCGAGGAGGAGGATAGTACATCGATCGAGTATAAGGTGGCTGGTTTGAGTTTAGTAAATGCTATTGTTAATAAACCAGATCAAATTGAAGAACGTATCTTGTTACGTGAAGAATTTGGAAGAAGAGGAATCTACAATTATTTTACAATTATCGAAAATTCTGACCCTCCTGATTCTCTGATAAATCAAATTGATGTCTATAGAGAAGAGAACAAAAAAGATTTGGCTGAATTGCACAACATGGCCCATGGAATAGTTGAAAATGCAAAGTATATTATCTGAAAAAAAAATTACATTTACATTTATATAAATTAATTAATATGTTAACAAAACTTGCAATAATATTATTGATTGACTAATAGTAATCCACCATATATGATCTATGAATTATTACGACAAACTGAAAACGATGAGAATTTGCACACCCGTATCATTGATTCTCTTGAAAACTTTTTGAAAATTATTTGCAGATTTTCAAATGAGTAAATATATTTATCTATATTAATCAATTATTGACATTAATATTTAAATAGTCCAAAATGCATGTTTAATTTTATAGGCAAGACAGAATCGAAGTATTAACTATTGTTGAAAAATTTATTGAAAAAATAAAAACTACAAATAATGTCAAAGAACGTATGTTTAATTTTTTTATTTCCAATTGTTTTATTTTGAATGCAGTATATTAATACTCAATCAACCGATCAATTAACTTATAGAATGGCAAAGTATCATGAATGATTATAATTCATCTATTCAGCACATAATAGGCAGAAAATATTCACTGGTCAGTGGAATGATAACCGATCAAGAAATTGATTCACTAAAAAAATCAATAAATAACTTGAACCTAAAGGTAATTGATTAATAATAATGTTAATTAATTAATAAACAACACAACATTAAATTTATTAAATTATTATTTTTTTTTTTTTAGATTAAACAACAATCAGGGATGGTTGATAAATTTAAATATACACAAAATTTTGATTCAAACGATGAAAATAACAACCTAGATAAAAAAAATACAATATTTTCCCTTCAGGCATCACATTCAACGCCTAATTTAACACAATATGATCTACCTGATCTCTCTTCAAGATCTCCACAAACATCATTTTTTCCAAACTTTAAAAATCTTTTTCGCCAACAATATCAACAATCTTCTTCAAATAATAATACCCTATCAACCACCACCACTACTTCGCCTACTGCCACTACGTCTCCTGCCACATCTCCTGCCACATCTACCGCTACATCTAACGCTTCAATAATAATTGATCAGCAATTTAAAGTTCACAGACCGCCACCCCCGCCACCCCCACCACCAACTCAACTGCAACCAGCACCACCTAAATTATTAGAAAAAAACAATCAAGATATCAAAATTAACATATTACAACAAAAACCATCATTGCCGTCGACAACAAAAAAGATTGATTCCAGTCCCATTCTCATAACAAACAATAATTCCTCAACTCCTCACTTTTTCTCTTCAAAATTACAAAATTCTACCACAAAAATAAATAAACCACCTCCGCCAATACCACTACCAAAAAGAAAATTAACCAATAGTAATAATATATTGTCACCTGCCACTTCTATTGCTTTCACTACTAATAATATTAATATTAATACTGCCATATCACCATTATCATCATCACTATCATCATCATTATCATCATCACCATTATCGTCATCTTCAATATTATCAGCAACAGCTACTTTACCCAAAATAGATGATTTTGATGCTTCTCATTTACACACTCCTTTATCGTTTTCTTCATTATCAATAATATCATCACCACCACCACCACAACCGACAACAATATCATTTTCCCAAAACCATACTAATTCTAATTTATCATCACCATCACCACCACCACCGCCACCACCTCCTCCACCGCCACCCCCTCCACCCCTATTATCTGGAAGTAAATTTTCTTCAAAACCAAAAGGACCATTAAAACAATTATTTTGGAATAAATTTTCAGTAAATGAGATTAACAAAACAGTATGGCAAGAAATTCCTAGTGATAGTATTCCAATTAATTTTGAAGAATTGGATGAATTGTTTGGTCAAAGAATTATTGTTGAACAAGATCAAACATCATCATTAGCAATGGCATCAACATCACCTACAACAAAAACAAAAAAGAATGCAGCTATCACACTATTAGATTTTAGTCGAGCTAATAACATAGCTATTATGTTATCAAAAGTTAAAATGTCTTATTCTGAAATAAGAGATGCTATTTTAGAAATTGACGATGAAAAATTGTCAATTGAGAATTTGAAATCAATTAAAAAATATGTCCCAACATTACAAGAACAAAATTTAATCAATCAATATACTGGTGATTTGTTGGCACTTGGTAATGCAGAAAACTATTTCAAGAATATTATAATGATTCCGAGATTAGCTGAACGATTAACATGCATGATATTTAGGCGTAAATTTGAAAATAAAGTACAAAAACTTGTACCTGTAAGTCACCTCATATTTATTCATTTACATACATACATATTTATTAATCAGTTAGTTCTCTTGGTTCTGATTGCTCTTTTTTATTATATTGAATTTTTTATAAATAGAAAATTAATGTGCTACGTAAAGCATTTACCGAAATAAAAACATCAAGAAAATTCAAAAAATTACTAAAGGTAAATAACTAAAATAAAAATAAAACCAATAAAGTTATTTATATACATAACATTAATATAAATATTAAGATGATATTTGTTTGCATGTATTTAGACCGTATTGGTAATTGGTAATTATTTAAATACCTCGTCATTTCGAGGTAATGCATCAGGATTTCAATTAGATGCACTTTTAAAGGTATTCGTATATATATATATATATACATTTCACATTCATTCTTTATTGCAGACAGACAGAAATACTTATTCATTCATTCATTATCTATTGAATATAGATGAAAGACACAAAAGTAATGGATATTAATAATGAAAAAGGAATAGCTACACTTTTACATTATTTAGTGTATACATTAGAAATGTATCAAAATGACATTATGAATTTTATGGAAGAATTACCAAATTTGGAAGCATCGGTCAGAATTTCCACAACTTCTGTTTTATCATCTGTGAAGTCATTGTTCTCGGGCATTTCACGGATCGAAAACGAATTAGGAATTCTAAAGCAATTACCTCTTCTTTCTTCTACAACTAATTCGGAAATTAAAGATAATTTTATAATAGTTATGAGCGTAAGTTTCTTTTGTTTTTTCATAAATATATTGTATATATGTATTGATATACAACATAGATATAGATGTATTGATTTTATTAATTATATTGCATTTTTTAGGAATTTATTCAAATTGCACGACCAACAATTGAAAAAATTAAAAATATGACAAATGAGTTAGAAGAAGAGTCAAAAAAAATATTGATTTATTATTATGGAGAAAATCCAGATGATAAGAAAGTCGAAGATTTATTAGGATTAATTTTAACATTTTCATCTTCATTTATGGTAAATAAATAATTGCTATGTATTATTATTAATGTTATTCCTTTTTTTTTTTTTTTCGTCGCCAATTAATTAGTATCAATGAATGAATAAATTTTATTTCATTAGAAAGCTAAAAATGAAAACGAAGAATTTATTAAAAGGAAAATACAAAAGGCGAAAGATGATCAATCAAAACAACAGGTAAATAAATACAATATTGTGGTTTATCATGAAATTTTCTATTAATAAAATAATAATTTTAACGAAAAATTTTTAATAAATAGTTTGATACATTGAGTATAAATTCTTTGAATGATGAACAAGATAATTTCGATGATACTATCAAGGAATTATTGTCTGGAAATACTTGGAGAAGACGTTCAAGAAGTTATATCACTGAATCATAATCATAATATTATTATATGTACATTATTATATATGTATTTATTATTATCAATGTAATGTTGATGTATTTTTATTGGACCAATTTATATATATACATATTTGATAAGAATCTTGTCAAGAACATAATAACTTTTCCTAAAAATGTTCTTATAGAGATTTTTATATGTAGGATGTATACGATATATAAATGTCTAAATATATTTTTAAAATTATAAATTAAAAAATTATTATTATTATTATTTTTAATATATATATTTACCAAAAAAATAGTAACAAATCAATATATATATCAAAACTGAATAATTTAAAACTTTATAGTAATAATATTTTGAAAAGTTGTAAACTTTTTATATAACAAAAATTTAAACTAAAAAATATTTAAACTAAAATGTCACTTGGTACATAATTATTTTAACAATGTGTAATTGGCCAGATTAGTTCACACGTTAATGTAATAATTAGTTTTCATTTATTCGTCGATAATCCTTGCATCTACCTCTGTCGGGCTTCAATTGCCATTGGAAAGTATTCGATAAATTTCTTAAAGTCGACGCGAATTTTTGTAGAAAGTCGTTGTGTGACTGGAACTGCCAACTTAAAAAGAGATAATAAAATAAATATTAAAATACAGTCAAAAGTCAAATAATATTTCACAAAAAGGAATTATTATATTAATATGCAAGAAAGAGAACATTTCGGGTGCTATAAGTTATGGTGCAATTGGCTTCAAATAAATTGAAGGAAGCGAATTAATTTTTATCACGATAGAAAGATAAATTGTTATGGAAATTGGACGAATTATATATATTATATATTATTATATGATGTTTTTTTTTAACTGTTATTTTATTTTTCCCTTCAAATGGTGAATCTTTCATTAATAATATATTGTTTTTTTTTTCAGTTTTCTATGTACAAATTATATATTAATATATAAAATTTTTGGCCCAAGCTCACTAAATTATTATTATATATCAAAAATATCAAAATAAAAGGTTCCTTATTTCTATATATGTTTTTAATTATATATATATAATGATAATAATGTTTTTTGGTTATTGTTTCCCATGTTGGAGTGATAATAACAATAGTTATATTTTGTAGCAGCTAATGTATTAATTAATATATACATTAATATAATACATAGTAATTTTAGAAGGTTGACTATATAGTGAAAAACCAACTTATTTATATATATTACTATTTAAGATTAATGTTTTTATTAGTATTAGCGATATATCTTACAAAATCTTTATCATAGGTAACAAGATAAGACATTGTAATGCAAATAACAAATTCAACGTCAACGAAGGATTGAATACAGAATCCAATCATTTCATCGAAAGTTCATTTCGTCGAAAGTTTGTTTTGTCAAAAGTTCATTTCGTCGAAGTTCATTTCGTCGACAGTTCATTTCGTCGGCTTATATATCGTACTAATGATAAATGAGGTGATGATGGTGATGACAACAATATTGACATTGAATATTTTAGTATTGATTGTTTTTTAGTAGAGTGTGTGGATCAGACAAATTGGTAATATTCCTTTCATGATGCATAAATTTGAGTCATTCGTATACTTGCAAACTAATTAGCACTCTGATTTTAGCTGAATTTTCTGAATTCCATCAGGAATGTATAATATCAAATTTCTTTCTTAATTACAATCATACAAATGCAAATTATACTAATAATAAATCAATTAAAGGGTAGTAGTAGGATACTAAACAGTGCAATGTATATGTTACGCTAAATCATTAAATTGAAAATTAGTTTTTGATATTATTAAAATCGTATGAATAAATGGGTCTGACAATCATAAAGGAATTTGGCGAAAACCTACTTTGTACAAAGATGGGTTTTAAAAATTTTAAAATCAACAATTAATTATTGTTACCACTCAGAAAGAGTATGGTTTGCTCGTTGTCTACATGACAATTTTTTCATTATAAATATAACTATAATTCGCAAAGACATCAGAATAAAATTTTCTTAATTTGATAATAATTATCATCATATATTTACTACCTTTTTTTTTTTAATAAAGGCAATATCTTGCTCATATAATTTTATTAGAATAAAGTAAATATAATAAAAATAATTCACAAAATAAAATTCCAAATTAACTTTATATGAGGCTATTCCTCTTGAAAATAATTAAAATATATATATATATACACACACATACATATTTAAATTTAACATTTCAGAAAAAACAGATATGCCATTTACTACCTTTTTTAAAATGAATAATACTGTTTATGAAATTGTTTCTTCTAATCGTGGTCAAAGACAAAATCAATATTCATGGTTTTGTTATGTGCAAAAATAAAAATCGTGACAATTCTTTATTACCTGCGTTGTGAAAAACGTGATACATTACAATGTAAAGGCCGAGCAGTTACCACGTTGGTTGAAGGACAAAATCATTTCCAAAAAGTTACAGATCATAATCATGCTGCGGAGGCAAGCCGAGCCAATGTTATAAGAACTGTTAATACTTTAAAAGAGAGAGGAAGAGAGACTAATGAACCACCTGCACAAATTATTCAAACCACAACTGCTAGTATCTCTCATGAAGCGCATCCATACCTTCCATCTCGTGATGCACTTGTCAAACAATTAATCGAATTAGGAGCTCTGATCTTCTTGTAGAACCAGAATCCTTAAATGAACTTATTATTCCTAAAGATTTGACAAAGACTCTAAATGGATCAGGCTTTTTGGTTAAAGTTATTGTCCTAGATCAAGATAGAATATTGCTCTTTACAACCATTGCTAATGTCCAATATCTGGAACAATTCCCTTTCTGGATTATGAATGGAACATTTAAAACAGTTCCAAATATATTTAGACAGTTATATTCAATTCATGGGCGTGTTGGTAGAGATGAAAATTCACAAATAATGCCACTTGTCTATGCATTAATGCCCAGAAAATCGGAAGAATGTTATAGGAATTCGTTTCAGGGATTGGTTGATTTTGATGACGAAAATGATGTTCTTCTCCGGCCACAATTTATTTTAACTGATTTCGAACAAGCAGCCATCAATGCTGTTCGTAGAGAATTTCAAGGTGTCCAAAACAAGGGATGTTTATTTCATTTGGCTCAGAGCATTTACCGGAAAGTACAAGCTTCTGAACTTAGTGTTCAATATGGGACTGACGAAAATTTCAGTTTAAAAATTAGACACATTCCCGCACTTGCTTTCTTGCCTCCTGACGACATTCCTGCGGCATTGATCAATTAAAGCATGATATTCCTCCAGAGGCTAACGAAATTATAGAATGGTTCGAAGAGTACTATGTGCATGGTAGAACAAGACGCACATTAAGACATGGGAATGCAATTCGAGCATCACCATTATTTCCACCTGACTTCTGGTCAGTCGTTAATAATATCGATTATGCATTTCCACGAACTCAAAATTTTGTAGAGGCTTGGCATCGAAGATGGGGTGCCTTAGTAGGTACTGCACATTCAGGTGTTACAAAATCATAAAGAATTGCAAAAAGAATAAAATCGAGTTGAGCCTGACATAGAATCGATTTTACAAGGAAACCACGACCTTTACAAAAAAAACGGGACCATGAACGTGAAGCACAAATTCGGGCAGTGTTCAATGACCATGATAATAGACCATTTATGGACTTTCTTCGGGGAATGGCTCGTAGTATTTCATTTTAGTATTGCTACTCTATTAAATACATTAATTGTAATTTTTTTTTTAAAAAAATAAAAGACATTATTATTAATTATTCGTATGAATTATTATTATTTGTATTTGTATTCGTCATATTTATTAATTAATTATTTCATAATGCGATATTTAACATAAGAAAACGACTAAATTAAACTTCGGGTAATGTTGAACCAACAACGTGATGATGTGGCAACAATGGAAATTTACTAGAACATTCAAAAAAATCATTTTTTGAGTTGTTTTATTAAATAATTTGTATCTTAAATTGGTCACGTTTACTTCATCGACAATCATTTCGTTTATTGTTATTATTATGTTATATCAAGAGATATGGTCAAGAGAAGAGTTAGAAAGAGAGTTGTCCTTCGACCAAGTCAAAACCAACCCTTTAAATACATCTTCAAGTAGCACAATTTAATTTATTAGACTAATTCCTTTGACATTTGGTTTATTGTTAAAAGGTAGTTTCGAAGGTATAGTGCAAGTCAATAAAAATTTTATAGTCATATAATTTTTGAAGATCGTCAAGTGTTAAATATTAATTTTTCTTTTACATTTATTCCTATATACATATGTAAATGATGATTAGAACAATAAACAACAACAATAATGATTATAGTGATGTTATTAAATATAAGTTAAAATAAAAGAGAAATTTATATAAACTATTGAATGATTGATAAAACCTTCGTTAGTATATTTTGCTCATAGATCTTGTCCTTAAAGCTTACTTCGATTACTCCTACACAAACTATTAATTAATTGATAAACGTTTGTTAGAATATTTTGCAAGCTTCATAGATCTTGTCCTTAAAACTTACTTTGATTACTCCTACACAAACTATTGAATAATTAATAAAACGTTCGTTGGAATATTTTCAATTAAAGGATGATATTCCTCCAGAGGCCAACGAAATCGTAGAATGGTTCGAAGAGTGCTATGTACATGGTAGAACAAGACGCACATTAAGACATGGGAATGCAATTTGAGCATCACCATTATTTCCACCTGACTTCTGGTCAGTTGTTGATAATATCGATTATGCATTTCCACGAACTCAAAATTTTGTAGAGGCTTGGCATCGAAGATGGGGTGCCTTAGTAGGTACTGCACATTTAAGTGTTTACAAAATCATAAAGGAATTGCAAAAAGAACAAAATCGAGTTGAGCTTGATGTAGAATTGATTTTACGAGGAATACCACAACCCTTACAAAAAAAACGGGACCGTGAACGTGAAGCACGAATTCGGACAGTGTTCAATGACCATGCTAATAGACCACTTATGGACTTTCTTCGGGGAATGGCTCATAGCATTTCATTTTAGTGTTGCTATTATATTAAATACATTAGTTGTAATTTTTTTTTTAAAAAATAAAAATAAAGACATTATTATTAATTATTATTTGTATTTGTATTCGTGTAATGTTTTGTCAATTAATTATTAATTATTTCATAATGTGATTAACGTAAGAAAACGACCAAATTTAAACTTTGGGTAATGTTTAACCAACAACGGGATGATGTGGTAACAATGGAAAATTTATTAGAACATTCAAAAAAATCATTTTGAGTAATTTGTCTCTTAAATTGGTCATGTTTACTTCATTGACAATCATTTCATTTATTGTTATGTTATATCAAGGTTGTTTTGAAGTTATATCAAGAGATATGGTCAAGAGAAGAGTTAGAAAGAGAGTTGTCCTTTGAGCAAGTCGAAAATCAACCCTTTAAATACATCTTCAAGTAGCACAATTTAATTTATTAGACTAATTTCTTCGACATTTGGTTTATTGTTAAAGGGTAGTTTCGAAGGTATAGTGCAAGTCAATAAAATTTTTACAGCCATATGATTTTTGAAGATCGTCAAGTGCTAAAATTTTTCTTTTACAATTCCTATATACATATGTAAATGATGATTAGAACAATAAACAACAATAATGATTATAGTGATGTTATTAGATATAAGTTAATAAAAGAGAAATTTATATAAACTATTAAATATTTGATAAACGTTTGTTAGAATATTTTGTTCATAAATCTTGTCCTTAAAGCTTACTTTAATTACTCCTACACAAACTATTGAATAATTAATAAATCGTTCGTTAGAATATTTTGTTCATAGATCTTGTCCTTATAACTTACTTCGATTACTCCTACATAAACTATTGAATAATTAATAAAACGTCGTTAGAATATTTTTTTCAGAGATCTTGTCCTTAAAACTTACTTCGATTACTCCTACATAAACTATTGAATGATTGATAAAACCTTTGTTAGTATATTTTGTTCATAGACTTGTCCTTAACGTTTACTTCGATTACTCCTATACAAACTATTAAATAATTAATAAAATGTCGTTAGAATATTTTGTTATAGATCTTGTCCTTAAAACTTACTTCGATTACTCCTATACAAACTAGCATAGTGGACATTCGTTTTATCACATGTGACAAAATCGATCGTCGATCTTTTTTATATTGTGAAACTTGCTATTTCAATTGAATTTAGAATAGAAAAAAGTCGCGTGACTGCGCACAAA
>CAUDNR010004589.1:120513-141102 GCA_958430865.1 Entrophospora sp. SA101 | reverse complement strand
AGTGAAAGTGGTAATTAATTACGTTAATTACGAATTACGTATTTACGGTAATTAGCTAATTACCATATCATGTATAACATAGTCAAATAAAAGCCAATGTAAAGATCCATATAAATAAGAAAGTTCTGGAAGAATAAAATTTATATGCTATGTATGTAATTTGTGCCTTTTATGCATTTTCATGGAGTGTGGTCCTAATACCTTTAAATATCACCAATATGTGTGTGTATCTTTTTCCTGCACTTTTATATATTTCTTTAGTGAAAGAGCAAGGTATATACAACTTTTTAGTTTCTTTAAAAAAAAAAGATATATATATGCTTTTCTTATAATAAAAATAGTGAAATAAGCTAACTTTAATAATAATAATTTATTTTCTATGAAGGTTGTAATTTTGATCTTAAAGTTGGAACAAAAGAAATAAACTGAAAAGAAGGAGGATCGAATTAGTAAATGAATGGAAAACATTTTTATTTATATAGCAGTTTTTTATATTCATATTTCATATATGTTGCTTGTTCTTAATCATTCATATTTTTTTGTGATAAATTTTTATCTACCTTATATACACAGTGTATCTCAGTTTAGCGGATAAGTTCGTTCCAAAAAAATTATCCGCAAAACCGAGATATGATGAAACAATCACATGATATGTTGTACAATAATACTAATATTTATTTATCACAATAAAATAAATAATGAATAATACATACGACAAATAAAATATACATGGTAACAATAATAAGTAATAATAATAAATAATTTATTCATTCATAAAATAATCCTCCATCCTTGTTTGTACTTTTTCTTGAAAACTTTTACGAGAAATTTCCCTTTTCAATTTATTGACACTTTTAATTATTTGAAAATCAATTTCTAAATTTTTTTGTTGAACATATTTAAGTGTCACTTCCAAACCTTTTATGGCTTCTGTATCAGTAACTATTGGTTCAGGTTCGTCTGTTTCATTGTCATCTTCATTCTCTGATCGCTGTTTTACAATTTTCACAATCTCATCATCTGTCATTTCTTCTTGAACAACAAGATTTTGATCAATGGTGATAAATTCATCAGCATTTAGATGATCTGTAAAGGGGAGTTCATTGATTAAATCATTTATTTCATTTATTTCCGATTCTTGATTTGAATCTTCAGCTACTGAACTATTATAATTAATAATTTTAGTTTTATTCCAGCTACTTTTAATTGTTTCAACTGTTACTTGATTCCAAGCATTAGATATGAAATTAATAGCATCGAAAATATTTATATCTGGTACTTGATCATTCTCTGATTCTTGGTAGGCCTTAATTCTATTTTGACAAAGGATTTTTCTGTATTTTGACTGCAAAGATAAAAAATTTTAAATTAATGTATTAGATAGAACTATTAATAAAATTTTGTTAATTACCTTTAAACTATAGATTATTCCCTGATCTAGAGGTTGCAGGATAGATGTAGTATTAGGAGGGAAAAAATGAACTCATATATTAGATAAAGATGGTATATTTTCAGTATTATGAGAACTTGCATTATCCAAGAGCAAGATTATGTTTCTATTCTTTTGAATCATTATACTATTGAATCTTTCTAAATAATGTTTAAAAATGCTTCTTTGCATCCATGCTTTAGCATTCCAGTAATACCATACTGGAAGTGTATTTTTGGAAATGCCTCTCAAAGGTCATGGGTTTTCGTATTTATGGATAAAAAGCACAGGTAGCTTTTCTCCAGTCAAACTGCAAGTAAGCATAGCAGTTATATGATCTTTAGGACGTTTTTTTTCCTAAGGTTGGTGCATGGGCAATTGTTTTATTAGGCTCTAGTCTCCAGTATATTGCAGTTTCGTCACAATTCCATATATCTTCTGGGTCATATTCTTGTAGGACTTCTTGAAGTTCGTTTTGCATGCTAGAAATTTCATTGATAGGAGCACTCAATGATTCACCCCTCTTTTTAAAACTATGCAAATTATTTCTATTTTTAAATTTTTTTAGCCATCCTAAAGAAGCATTGAAGTTATTAATTTCGAAATGTCTAGCAAACTCTATGGCTTTTTCTTGCATAATGGAACCACTTAATGTTAAATTTCTTGCTAAAAGTTGGTCAACCCATATTCTCATTGCTTCTTCAACATCAGGGTAATCAGATTTTTTATTTCTATACAGATTAACATTACTTGGGGAACTTTCGTCATAATTTAACCATTGAGAAGACTGTCTCAATATATCTGAAACAGATTGTACAGATATCCCATATTCTTGGGCCAAGTCAATGCCTTTAATATTTGGATTATCTCTTTTTTTTTCACATAGTTCTCTTTTTTGTATTTTAGTCAATATCTTTCTTTTCTATATGATTTTAAAATGAGAATCAATTAATTTTGATGAATTTTATTTAACAAAATATTTGATTAATTTATTTACTTTAGGCAATTGATTTAGATTTTCTCCTGGTCTGTTTGTTTGTGAAGACATTTTTAATTTTGTTATTACAAGGTTTTTTGATTTTTGTTACAAGCAATTGGAATACCACTCCTTTATATAAGTAATTTATCCATATTATTTATTACAAATCGGTTTTATTACAAATATAACATGAAAATTTTCTGACTTTATACATAAACCCTATTACATCACAAAAAGTTCCTGATGTTATGTTTATTATAACTATTTGGTTATAAAGACACTTTCAATTTCTTAAATAAAAACATCAAATATTACAAATCATTAGGAAACTGAGACATCATATTATATTACATCAGAGAAACTTCCTGATATCATTATTATATCAATAATTTTGATCTGTTTGGTTATGAAGAGATATTTCTAGTTTATTACAAATCTATCAAAAAATTTACATCATACGTTTTATTTTCCAATTTAGAATAAATTCGAATTTCATCATTAATTATGTCTGGTGCCTGTATTAGTTAATGATCAACATTATCCGTCGTATTGAGATATTTTTATTATGGTCGAACATATAGATTTTTTAAAAAAAATACACTAAATCGAATATATATGAAAAATTCGTTAAATCCGTTAAATCGAGATAAAATAATTATAGAAGAATTTGGTTTTTGAAAATTTATCCGTTAAACCTCTAAATCCGCTAAATCGAAATCCGTTAAACCGAGATACACTGTGTATTTTATATTGAATTCTGTTTATTTGACTAAAAATTATGCAAGTTTTTGCTTCATATGTAACCTTTGCATCCAAGCATATCCCAAATCTTTAAATGAAAGTGTGTAAAGAAAAGATAATAATTGCATTATTTTTTTAAAAAATAGTTGTTTAATGAACAGTGTTACCCAAGACAACATGTATTTTTAGAGTACTTTAAACAATTACGAACTTACATCATACATCATAAATTAAATTTATCACAGTGACCATCAAATTGTGACATAAATATATAGAATTTCCACTATGCGTAATGGAAATATTTGTGCATATTAATTATATTAATTAAACAAAACCAGACAAAGTGAACATTTATACTACCAAGAATTTCAGGGTGTACATTTAAAGAGAATTGACATTAACAAATAAATTTTTGTAATGATTGCTTTAGTAACCAATGTAATTTTATTATTATTATAAAATCTTTATGCTATTTTTTCTCATAAATTTTTACAAAAAATTAATTATCAATTTTTTTGTTTGAATTATCATGGATAACAAAATTAGAATAAAGAGCATTGACAATTTTTACAACCTATTATTATGAAATCTATTTCCTTTTTTTTGGTGGTGGTAAAATATCAGGTGGGCTATCAATTGGTGACCGAACAATAAGAGGTTCCCGTTGATATTTCATAACTCTTATCTATGTGAGAATATAATAAGTGAGCAATGAATAAAATTTTGCATTAAATATATCAAAATATTACCTTGAACTTTATGATTGTTTCTATTATTTTTGGTATTCTTGACAGACACTCACTTGTTGTTGGTAAGGTTTCTGGTCCAAACTGTTTTCTCAAAGCCCAAACTAGTTTGGGCAATTTGGGCTTCTCAGTAGTTTGGGCTTATAAAAAAATAATTTTTGCCCAAAGTATTTGGGCAATTTCGGCCAGAAACCTTAGTTGTTGGCAATATAAAGTCATCATAATTTTTAACCACAAACTTATTGTTGATGCAATGCATGCTTAAGAAGCTAAAAACTCTTCCTATTCAAAAATGATTAAATCAATCATTAATTCCTCAATCTAATATAGTAAATGCAAAGCCTGTACATGGACTTACTTACCATGGACTAACATTGCAATAGCTTGTAATTTTTTCACCAAATCTTCTTATATAGATGTGCATATTTATTGATCCCATAATGATAATGCCATAGCTACAATTCATCAAAAATATAACAAATTAATGAATGGTTTAAAATAAATGATGAAAAATAAAAGAATGTCAGGCATACCTTTATATAATTTCTTCGAGTCAATATTTCTATTAGTTATATCTTTGTCAAAGGCATTACCTGCTACCTCAAGAAATCCAACTTGATACTTTCTTCCATGATCATAACCACCGCTATTCTTATGATAAATACTTGCAAGGATTATTGGTTAAACAAAGAGAAATTTTAGGACAAATGGGTGAGTATGAGACAGCTTAAAAGTGAGGTGAGATGGTGAATATGATAATTGTTTTTGGGTAATAAAATAAAATTCCAATTAAGTTTTGAAAATAAAAAGTTTTGTCAAGAGGTTTACAGGAGAAAAATTATTTGTCATTGTTTGACAACAACTAATTATTATTATTACGTGTGTATACATCAAGAAATTTTTCTGATGCAGATTTATGTAATTATTGCACTATTTACATAAGTTTATGGCGGACCCTGTAATATTATGCAAATAAGCATACAAAAATTATGCGATTATTACATTGAATGTAAATATTACATAATTTTTTTATGCAAAGATTACAAATTTACATATTAAAATTTATGGATGTATTATTACGGCGGGGAAAATTTCCTGATGTATCTTTACAAGATGGGAAAGCGTAAATGTTGTTTGGTATGGTATGGTTCTCCTAAAGAGAAAGCATTATTTATTGATGACAAGAGGTACATTATTTTTTATTGCATTGTATTGATTTTTTTAATTGTTTTTATAAATATTGATGTATATATGTATTGATTCTTTACTTAATAAAATGTCTTGTTAAAATCAAGACATGGAGCAGAACTTGTCGTGTCTCTAGGTATTTATTACAATATTCTTATCATGATAAACGATTGGATCGTTTTGCTTTTCGGAATCAACATTAATAATATTATAATTTATTACAAGTTGTCAAGGCAACATAAATGTTGAAAAAGAAACATTTCAAGAAGAAAAATTTCGATGTGTAATGTTTGATTATCGGAAATTTACAAGTGTTGAAGCACACATGGTACCTTAAACACTTACAGTCATTCTTTCACATTTCTCGTGCATATAAGGCTAATCTGACCTGATTGATCAATGATAAAACGATGCAATTAAATTTTCGGAGGTAATGCGTGGCTCAGAAATTTATTGAAATTGCATCAATCGTTAAGGATACTTTTCACTAATATTTCCTCACCAGAGAAGGCTGCTACCATGTTGGCCGAAGTTGACTGCAATGATCCTATCTCTGAGGTAAGGATGGATCTGTGACCCTGAAATTGTGTTTGGGCTCTGCTGTTAGGAGGAAAGTTGTAAAATAGTGTTTGTTTTGGATAATTATTTCCCTAAATTCTCTGTTCCTTTGATACTAACCAATTTATAATTTTGGGTAAGGAGCAATCAGTTCTCTCCTTAAGTTCTAAGATATAATTATGAAAAAAATTATTCTCCTGTCATTGGTAGAAAATTTGTTATTAAAAATAATCTGATGATAATAAAATTGATTAATCAAAAAAAAATTTTAAAAATGCCCAAAAATCCCGAATTAACTGAAGCTGAGCATGGAAAAATTTTGGGTCTTAGATTAGGTGGTAGTAGACTTAATAAAATTGTAAAGATACTTAAGCTTCCAAAAACTACAGTTTGATACCATTAAACGTTATGAAAATGCTGAAAGCCTAAGAAGTGCACCAAGAAGTGGACATCCCTGTACATTAAATGTTAGTGAAGAAAAAACTCAGAGAAATTGCATTAAAAAATAATCGCAGTTCTGCAGAGGAGATTCGAAGAAAATTTGTTGGTGTCAGTGATGTTGAAGTGTCACTTAAAACAATTCACAAAAATTTGCATGAACTTGGGATCCAGTCCAGGGTTGCCGCAGTGAAACCTCTATTAACAGATCAACAAGAGAAAACCTGTTAAAAGGGTGTTTAGATAGAAGAATTTGGACAATCAGACAATGGAAATCTGTTATTTGGAGTGATGAATCTCGCTTCAAAATTTTTGGAAGTGATGGTCCAACTTGTGTTTGGCGGGGAGTATTACAAAATTGAGAACATGAGGCCTTCTGTCAAACATGATGGTGGCGGGATAATGGTGTGGGGGTGTTTTTCTGGAAAAGGATTGGGCCCTCTTGTTAAAGTAGAAAGGAAGATGAACAATCAAGATTACATTAAAATTCTAAAAGAAATTTGCTGCCATTAATAAAAACAAAATTTAATTGTAGGGATACAAATTTCAGGATGACAATGCACCAGTGCACACAGCAAAAAATGTGCAAAATTGGATAAATAATAATAATATAAAAATCTTATCCAATTGGCCATCTCAATCTCCTGATATTAATCCAATAGAACATCTTTGGGATGAATTAGAAAGATGATTAAAAAAACGTGAAATCCATCCCAAGAATTCTCAAGAATTAGAAGATTGCTTTGCAAGAGGAGTGGTCTAATATTTCTGAAGAAGTTTATAATAAACTGATTGAAAGCATGTCAAGGAGGATTGAGGCATGCATATCTAATAATGGATGGCCCACAGAATATTAAATTTTTTATTAGGTTATGTTTAATAAAATTTTGGTTTTTAGAAATTTTTGATGATCATTTTTTATATTAATTGAAGTTCGTTTTTTTTTTTTGGTTAATAACAGAATCATGAAATATTGCATACACATTCATTAGAACCTAAGCTACATGATGATATTTTCAATATATTTTTTTATTATGTAAAAGTTTGCGGAATTAATAAAAAACGAGGTTTGATACTTTCTTCCAGGCAGTGTCCATTTGTTAGAGATAAATTCAAAGACATTACTTGCCCAAGACCAATCTATACTGGAAATGAATAAAATATTTAGAATAAAATAACTTCACTGCTTGTTAATTTGTCCCCTTACTGTCATTAAGTTTAATCTTTTGACAAATATTGTTAACCTTTTCCACTTTTAAGTCAAAGAGCAAACTTATTGAAAGCTCAAAGAATTCGCTAAGTAAAAAAATACTAAAATAATTTATATACTTAACATGCCCTCATAAAAAGGATATAAGTATATTAAAAGAATAAATAAAAGGAACAAGCAAGTAAATCATGAAAATCATAATAAATGAACAACAACAAGCAAATAAAGAACTATTAAACAAAATTGCTGATTTAGAAAAGCAGTTAGCTGATAAAGATCAAGAAAGAGAACAATCAATAGAAGAACTTAAATTAAAAATTTGACACCTTACTGGTCAACCTGATGAAAATAGTTATGTCCCTGGTCATTGATGATATAAGAAACTAAACAAGAAATGAATGGATGAAGGTAAACTTAGAATGGCAGCAGATCCTAATGAAACAAGGGAATGAGCCAAAAATTGCAAAAGAATTTGATTTGACAACATCACAATTGAAGAAATGTTAATGGAGTTTATTGATAGTTCAAAAGAATTAGCTACAAGTTGTTCTAGTTATATTTCAAATTGAAGTAAAAGAGGTTATCAACTTACTGAGCAAAGGAGAGTTTGAGAAGAAATTAGAAGAGTTGGAAAAAAGTAAAGACCAACAAATTAAGGAATTAGACGAAGAAATAAAAGAGTTAGAAGAATCATTAGGATTAGAGGAGAACATTTCTGAATGTCATTTAGAGGCTCTCAAAGTGGTTAGACAATGGAGAGTAAGGCAAAGCAAAGAAAAAGATGACAACTTAGAAAAAGCTTCAAGAAAAATAGAAGTTCTAGAAAATATTGTGGCATGACAGAAATATTTGGCAGACAAGCACCACCAGTTTTACCTAACTAACAAAGTAAAGAACAAAGTTAGCCAAGTAAAAGTAATAACTCAAGAAAATTTGAAACCTATATCTTGCAAAAGAATAAATAGCATGAAATTAGAATACCAAGTTAATAAGCTGAGGAGGGGAGATAAATGACATTGTAATTTCTGTCCTTTTGAAAGAGAAAAGAGTTTAACTGGTATGATTAAATTAGTTTTGGCCACTATTAAAATTAATTTGGCCACTATGAAAAACTATTTTGGTATTTTGAATTTGGCAATTTACTAACAAAAATATTTTGGCTGACATGTATGCACCAGATATAAGCAACCAAATATATTTTAATGCATTGAACTTGATGTTGGTAATATATTTGTTTTTTGACTCCAATAAACTATCTAAATCATCAAAATTCTCATAGGTTTCCCATTCATATATAAGATCATTTGTATAGTCATTGAATTCTTTGATGATGATTATTTGAATTTTATTGAATATAACTAAAGACTAGTGCCGTAATCCAAAAAAGGAAAAAGTATGGTTGCAAAAGTGGTCGCAAAGGTAATTGCAACCACTTTTTATATGCCGTAAATACAATTACTACCATCATCATAATTTACAGCACTAGTCTTTAAATATAACAAGGGTCAAAACACCTGATTTATTTAAACAAGGGAACTGCTGGATGATACTTAACATGTTTTTAAATTTTCTAATGATAATTTAAATGTTTATCAACATGGATCTTTTTTTATGATTTATAGTATGGCTGCAAAAACAACAAAATAATTTTCTTCCATTAACATAGTGGCTTTTTTTCTGATATGTCTGATGCAGTAAGCACCATTTTGTCATTAATATAGATATATAATTTTTTTTGAGAGGAAATTTTGCTGATCACTTATATAAAAGCAAATTATTATGCTTTATAAAAAATGTCTAATTATGCTCAATGTGTGTTTATGCCAAAGAATTATGCTCCAATTATGCGAAAGCATAATTCTGGACACCCTAGCAATAGGGAATTCATATACAACACCAAGTGCCAATAATAAATAATTAGTTTTGTCAATCAATCAACAAATTCTTTTTTAACATGTCTTTTTTCTTTTTCTTGAAAAATAAATTTTTTATCAATGCCTCTCAAACAAAGAAAACAAGAAAAAAATAAAGGAAAGGTGAAAGAATAAGTGTTTATTATAAGGGTGGTGGTGGTTGTCACCACTTGTTGTCATCACTCTAGTTATCATTAAAAGAATGGTGGTGGTCATGCAACTCATCTTCAATATATATATGAGCTTAGAGCTATTCTTGTAAATTATAAACTTTGTTTTTTTATTTACTTAGCATTAGTATAAATGAGGAAGATGATGATAAAGAAAATGATAACATAAGAGTATTTATTTCAATAAATTAATATTTAGTGTTCAATATTGCAAACATTAATTCAATATAAAAATATTTTTTTTTGTGCACCCATTATTCCACACAATCATTCTTTTTAGTGGAAGAAAAGAGTGGGAAAGTTGGAGAGAGAAGTTAATATGCTGAAGCAAAAGCTGAAAGATTTAGAAAAAAAATCAGCACATAAAATTATTTTCCATTCATCACTATTTCATTTATTTATTTATCTGTTTGGTATACTGTTCAACAGAAAGTTAAGCACACGTGATTCAGCATATTGTTCAATGTCATGTGCTGATCAACATAAAATCACGTTGTTCAGCAAACTTATTAAATTGAAACCAAATTATGTTCTGCAAGGGCAACATCAAACAATATGATAAAACACTAATGTGGACCAGTGCGTAGAACAATGTATTAATGTAAATTATTACATAAAACAACATGTAAATCAATGTGTAGAGTGCATAGCATTGTATTATTTATTTATTATATAACATGTGGTATATATATTTTATTTTTTACATAATAAAAATGCTTATAGATAAATATAAAATTAAAATTAAACCAATTTTAAGTGAAATATGCATTTTGCATAAGTGGTTAGAATTCCATTGTTTCATGTGTTCCTGTACCTTCAAAGCCGAAATTTCAGCCTCATCATATTTTGGATCCAAGAACATCGAGATTACCATAACACCAAATATGATATTATCTTTTATATTTTAGTTCTTCTTTATTGAATGCTCTCTGCAAGATAGCTTCAATTATATAAGGGGAGTTCTGATCATTTATATCCATCTTGTCCCAGAGATTGCATTTTGCTTGTTTAACTTTTTCAGATTCTTTCCAACACCTAACTTTTTTGGAGCTGGCAAAATTGATTGAAAAAGATATAATTAAAATCTTTTATTATATGCTTCTGAAAGTGCAAAAGTATTCTAATGTCTATATCAATAAAATATATGGATTATTTATTATTATTAATGTAAATTTTTTTTAATTTACAAGTTTTTAAAAAAATATATACAATTGAATATCCAGCATTCCAAAAATGATCCCATCCATCCGAATTGATAAGCTTGTGCATATTCTGAGAATATTTAGTTTGAACTTGCAATTTGAAAGCTTGTTCAATTTCTCCATCCAATGGATTTTTGTTTGCTTGAAAAAGCTGATGGCATGTGTTTGTCATTGAAGCCCAAGATAAATGCAATTGAAATTAATTATTTATATGTAAAGTTTAATAATAGCAATGTTATGTTTCGGTATTTATATCCCACCACAGATGCTTTGTATCTTTTCTCTTTAACCATTGTTTTGGTCGTTGGTCAGTCTTTATGATAATGAACCCGATGTTAACTTGTTTTGAATGTTTTCCAGAAGCTTATGATTTTTGGAGATCTTTATGCCATACCATACCATACGTTCTGCAAGAGTTATACCATACTATAATCTTAAAAGCTGCATTTTTTACCATGTTGATAAATCGCGTGTTAGATATTGTGTAAAGTTTTACATAGTATCATATGACATCAATTGGGTCCCTGCGGCAATTTTACTTCATTATGCAGGATGGTACATATGCGCAACAATATTTTTATGCTACGCTAATTGATACTTTTCTAAATATGGGGTATGCTATTTTTTTTTGGAACATTCTAAACTTTGAAACATGATGTATTAGCAAATTTCCTTTGCAAATGTTACAAGATTGAACTTTACTATATAACTTAAAATTTACCTAAACCGCGATTTACAGAATATTCCAAAGTTCCTCATGATCACGGATCTTTTATTTTAAATTTCGATGCGCGTGATGTCATTAGGTGATTCATTGCCATGTCATTTCACTAATCATACAAATGTATCACTCTTCCTACAAGCGAAAGCTCGACGAAATTATACAGGTACGACACAAAGATAAGGTTTGATAACAGCATAGTTGTCAAAGTTTCACAGGTTTTGGTAACAAGTAAGAAAACAAGATTTTTAAGTACTTTTTTTTTCCGAAAATGAGTCATTACCATTTAACATAAAAAAAGTATCAAACAGATCCCGATATAAATTTGTTGCGCAGAAAAAGACCTTCGCTATTTGCCCCAAATTTAGAAAACAAGAAATTATCTGAAATTTTTACCCTAAAATTTCGGCCGAGATACTACATCTGATCAGACAATAATTTATGTTGTTAATATAGATTATGTAAAAAAAATAATTTTTGGTCAGAGGCCTCTTTCTCTTGGAGTTGTTTTCCCGATTGCTTTGAAATACGCCAAATTGCAAAATGAATTTTTTATTTATTGAAAAAATGAGAATATCACAAGACTATTTTTTTAATTGGTTTATTGTGTTTGAGCCCTATATCTTTCATTATTTAAATAAATAAAAATACATTACATGTAGCACTAAAATAAAAAATAATACTTATAAATATTTGATTTTTCAACTTCTCTTCAAACTTCTCCTCGAACTTCTCCTCGAACTTCTCTTTAGCTTCTTTTTGGATAAATAATCATATATGGGCGATCACATAAAGATTATATATAAAAAAGTCATGGGTAGTAAAAAACATAAAAAAAATAGTATTAAAAAAATTAAAGAATTGGAATCAGTTGAAAATAATAATACAGGGAAAAAGAACTCCCTTACTAAAACAATATTGGCTAAACTAGGAATATTATCTCAAAATTCTGCCGCTGCCGAAAACACACCTCCAAATAAAATTCCAGAAGAAAATAATTTCGACACTCTTGCAAAACAAAACCAAGATCAAATGAGGAGTGCTGCTTCTGCCACAAAAATTGCAAATGCTTGGCGTTCTCATAGGTAACAACATCATTTCACTTTTGTATAAATATACGATATGTAAAATACAATACTAATTTTTTAAAATTATAGGAAATTGCGAGAACAGAAAGGAAAGATAGTGTCTGCAAAATCCAGAAGCATTTTACAACAAGAAAATAGAACATGCTTACACTTACCTGGTATAGAAGGTAAAACCGAGACATGTCCAGTATGGAATCAGTGGTTAGAATTTCTTGATGAATTGGAGATGACACGTCTTAGAGAATCATCATCAAACGAACCATTAAGTAATATTCAAAAATTTGGACATGCAGCTGGGCGTATTGGAAGGGTATTTCTACATTTCTATATTTTGATGTTTATTATTATTATTATTATTATTATTATTATATGATTTTGATCTGATGATTGATTTTACATTAAATAAAAAAAATTTTTTTCATTCATTTCGAAATAATTAAGGGATCAAATTCAGTTAAAGATCATCTCTGGTTAATTTTGGATACAGAGCATTGGTTAGAACTTTATGATATTAAACATAGATATGGTGCAAATTTAAAGGTAAACGTTAAAATTTAAAAGATAATGAATTTGCATGTATGATTACTATAATTTTATTAATATTTACAAAATATAAAATTTCACAGATTTACCATGATTATTGGCTAAAATCCACTACTCCAGAGAATTTTTTTGATTGGTTGGATAAGGGGGAAGGAAAGGATTTAGATCTCAAAGAAAGACCACGTGAAAAACTTGAACGTCAAAAGGTGAAATATCTTGGTAAAAAAGAAAGAGAAGATTACGAGGTGACATTTAAAGATGGGTTATTAATTTATCGGAAAAGTTGTGAGCCAGTACACACAAACCCCCCTGAAAATTTCACTCCATTCAGATCATCATCACCTACATTGTCCACTAACCCCCAAGCACAAGATCTACTAGCAACAACACAAACAGCGGATAACAATCAAACGTCGACGACATTATTACTACATCCAAATCACTCACGAGCACCATCACCTGTACCTAGTTCTCAAGGAAGCTTCTTGGATGATGAAGATGGAGTACCCGAGAAATGGATATATGTAACTGATTGTACAGGAAAGTTTTATGTTGGTAAAAAAACCAAAGGTGATTTTCACCACTCATCTTTCCTGGCGGGTGGGGCTATAGGTGCAGCAGGAGGAATCAAGGTCAGAAACGGGAAGCTTCTTGAGATCAATCCTAAAAGTGGCCATTACAAGCCTTCACAAAAACATTTCGAAGCTTTAGTTGAACGATTAAGAACCGAAGGTATTGATGTTGACAGTGATGACGTGAGAGTTGTTTGTCCAAATGATATATTGGAGAGACACTTGATGAATAAATTTCAGTCGAAAAGAGCTGTACTATACGAAAATCTAGTAAAAACCTCGGAAGAAATACTCGCTCAACAAAAACAAGCACAGAAACGACAAAAACAAGAGTAGTAACAATAGCGAGGAATTGTTGAAGATGGTAAAAATAATATTGAAAAAAAAATATTTATTAACATCAAATAATTTAATTATTTAATATTTATTTATCTATTATATTATATTTATTTATCTATTAATTTATTTACTATATATCCATAAATTTATTTTTTTCTTTTTTTTTTCTTTTTTTTCTTTGGATTTTTTTTTTGATTTTCTGATTTATTATATCATCATATATCATCATCATCATCAGATTTTTATTATTATCCATCATTAGATAGACACATCTTTTTCAATTTTTTTTCTTTAATTTTTTTGATATTGTTAATTAAAATAAACATAGTCAATATATATAATAATAATTAATAATTAATAATGAACTACACACGTGAAGATTATAATATATTCAATGACCATCCACTCCCAAATAAGACCCGCCATAGTTGTTGGCCTTTAGCACTTTTTTTTAAAAAAAAAAAAAATGCTGTAGCGAAACGTTTTGGCAATAATAAATTTCGGAACACATTAATAATGTTATTCTGTCACTTTTTATTATTTAAGCGAGAGAAGTTTTTATGATTGCTCAAAGGATCGATCGTGGAACAGAAAATAAAAATCGGATCGATGAGTCATCCAGATTTAATGATTTCGATAATAAATAAAGAATCAATATACGTGGTGAGATGATCAATAAAATGGCTTACTTTTTTTGGATAAGACTTAATTGGCCAAGGAAGGATCCTGAAATTAATTGGATCGCTTCATTTTAATAGATGCGGTGGTTTATAGAAATGACGACTACAAAAAAAAAAAAATTAAAAATAAATCAATGATGGAATTAATCTATTTATAAATTAAAACATTAATTTAACCTTTTTTTTTGTTTTACCATAATTGGAAATAATAATAATAATAAAAAATAATATAATAAATACTATAATGACCAAAGATCATTTACAAATATGGAAGTTTCCCAGTCGTACTGTTTCGCCACGAGGATGTTTCCGGATTAGTATTTAATAATTAATATTATAGTGATGGTTGATTAGGTTGATTAATTACCCTTTCAAAGTCATATGAACAATTAATGTGTAACCTGTCGAAACTCTGATGATTGGCGAAAACCCCAAATGCGAAACTCTGCCGAAACTCTAATAAACAATTAATGTGTAACCTGTCGAAACTCTGTCGATTGATTTCTGGAGGAGTTTCTCCCGCAACCTTAATTAGGAGGTGGTTCTAATTCATCAGGTGAGAGTTTACTGTATCCATATCGGATATCCTCACCACTTTCGTAAAAGGGTCCTTCACCTGTTTGATATGATGGTAATTTGGGAGCATCCTCATTGTCAAATGCTCCAACTAGATGGTAATGCGTATTTTTATTATTAGTAGTTTTAAACTTTATCCCATAGATTGCAGAAAGTGCTGAATTTAATAAACCAAGTTTTGCTTTATCCGATTTTAAGCCAGATTTTTTGGCACTACGAAATGCGTCTGTATTATCAAAAACCCGAGCCATTTTTGGTACTAAATTTTGGAGGTATTGTATCGATTCTGGTGAGTTTAAGCGTGTTTTGACATCATTAACTTTATACCTATTTCGATCGTCAATGTCTTTAATGGGTGTGCAAGTCTTTAGTAATTCCAGACAAATTCGATGCTTTTCAGCTTGGGTGACAGTTGTGAGCCTATCATTTCTATAATCCTCACGGGTAATTGCTTTAATCGCTGTCTCATTATCAGTACCTGCATCTCGTAGTTTTCGGAGATTTCTAAACCATTTCATTTCATCATATTTACCATAATTTGTGATAAATTCTTTTGTCAGAGATTCAGGTGATATCCCATAACAATCTGCAATATGGTATCGGCTTAAAGCATATATTTCCCCCAAAGTCTTCTTTGGCTTGTTCTCTAAGATCTCGGCTGATTCATGATTGAGAATATCAGCATTAGCGATGTCTGAAATTTCCTCTGCTTTAATAACTGACGAATTTGCTTTCACTATTGCAGTTAATGATACGGCATCTTCTTTGGGTTTGGGGGTGGCTTTTATTATGGAAACTATCATACCTGCCTTTTTAAGAAAATCAACCATTCTCCATCCAAACAAACGACGAGATCGGAACTTTTCCAACATGTAGGCCACCCATAACCGAACCGATGGAATATCCTTATTTCGTATGATAGACTCCGCATCTGGGAATATTCCTTTATTTTGAAGTTCATGAGGAAGACATTCTTGCTTTGCTTTTAATAACCAGTGGAATAATCCTTCTTCAGTAATTGGGAGATTCGATGCTTTTTGTTCGATATGGCATGTATATTCTTTAATACATCTCATGCGGAATAGCATCTGATTAGTTCCAGCATTTGTTTCTATATCACTTCTGAAAAGACAAAATGCACGCTTGAACTTGGGGTTAGTACATGAGACTCCTATTTTTAATGTACTCGTATATGCAACAAGATCCACGTCCTTCCATGCCTCTTCCACATTGCTAAAATCACAAGCCTTTTCTACTGTATCAGATTTACCATGGTATCTTTTGATGCGCAATGTTGGAAAATCTCTTATCAGAGCGCGAGCAATACCTTGTACATCCGTTCTCTGATGGCAAATTAGTGATGCACTTTTTCGCTCTTCATAAGGTAATGAGGACATCACTTTTGCCCATTCCCAAAGTTCGGCTAACACAGTTTCTCTATTAGGAGCTAAGCGGAATGTTTTACCTTTCTGGGGTTGGTAAGTGTTATGGATAACTGAAAATTGCTTGCCATTTCGAAGCGATTTAATCCATTCTATATTGAGATCAGTTAAATCATTATCCATAACAATAATACGCCTTGCATCGTGAATTAACTTATATAAATTTTCTCGTGAACGTCCTGCTAAGCGAGTGTGGGCTTGGCTATTCACAGACACCGCCTCATCGAGCCATAAGTCATATGGTATTGGAAGGCATTTACATTTTTTCTCGCATTTACATTTATTAATAATGCGATGTAAACTTTCTATCTGACATACTACTCTTTGATAATCCGGGAGATTTATATCTTTAGTTTCAATATCGCAGTAAGATTTGAGATTAAGCCTTACAGTAACTGCACTAGAATACGTATGACGTGTAGATAGAGCGAGTAAATTTATAGCATCAGGTAATTCAAGATGTTCAAGGGCATAAGTTTTTCCAGTTTCCCAAGGAGACCCCACGTATACATCTCCCTCTTCAGGTAACTGTTTTATATATCGCTCTTCATATACTTCAGTGGCAGTGAGAGTGGACTTGCATTTGGCCCAAGCTGGCATTTCTAAGAAAGGCCATGGAAACTTTGGACCCTTCACCTTATGTGTATTGGGCAGTGGAATATTATTTCTATTTTTTTTCTGGATTTTTTCTGCAATAGATGGGTTATTGAAAATTTCCCCTGATTCATCACGATTTTGTTGAAAGCATTTCACAATGAATGTTCCATCATAACGCGCGCGACCGAACCACCGCTGATCCTTGTCGTGTAGGTGTTTACATTTTGGACATTCTAGATATGCTCTTCGGTTAAAATATACAAAATATTGAGAATTTTTTTCTTCAATATCCCAACTTCCAAGATAGTCAGAATACTTCTGCAAAACTAGATTCACATATTTTTTTAACTCATCGTGGCCCACAATTATTTTTTTCTGATTATTTATTTTTTCTATACTTAGTATACGGGGTCTTATTTCATATCTAGAACTAGTAGGTGGTTGAACTCTGGCGTCATTGAGATCATTCCATCCATTATCTAGTGAGAATTGAAATATGCACTTCACGTGATCTTTTTTTGCTGAACCAATTAAGCGAAGACAGAAATTTCGACCAGGTAAACCCCTATCAATAAACTTACCATATTTTTCTCCTGTTAATTTATATACCAATTCTGTAAATTCTTTGAGTTCTAGATAATCAATAAGAAGAGTTGGAGCGTATAGGAGGTGATAACTGCATTTGCTAGAGTCGGATGATGTAGCAATTACCAGTCCTTTGAGAATTTCTTCCCAACTGCAATCAAGAATTCGATATAATGCTCTTATAAATGAACAACAAATACGAATGAATACATCTCTTGTGTTGACCTTTTCTGATCTCATTTTTTCACTAGAGGCGTCGATATCAATCACAGGTCTTAGTGGTCGTTGTCCATTAATACATTCATGTATCCCAGGTAAACCATATACTTCGGAAATACCATCTATAACTGAGAATTTTTTGTACTCACCTTGTTCTACTTGAATAACCAATCTATTAGTTAATTCATCTCTTTTATACGCATCGTATAAACTAATTCCGCTCTTTGCTTCATGATTAGGTAAGAGATAATCCCATAAATATACATCTTCCAGTGAACCTTTTTTATCTAACAAATCTCTGGCAGGTGAGGAAGCGATTTCACGAATTTTATTTAGCAAACCCTTTGAGGTAAATTTATCATCGAATTTTTCTTGTCTCTTAGTGAAAGCAGTCTTGGTGGAACCAGGATATATGGGGCTCACTTGATCTGTAGAATTTGTCGAATTAGACATTTGTTTTTCTATATTAGGGGGTTGGGATATTGGTGACTTAATAGTACTTGTTTCGGTATCTGATTCATAGTCGGAACCATAGTCACTGCAATTCTCTGATCCACTTTCGGATATATTATCACTATAAACATCTGAGTCACTTGAATAGTCATCGGTTTCCCCGCCCCCGTACCCGATCACTTGTGCATTTTGTTTGCTCATTTTTTATTGGTATGTTTCAATCTTTGTTCGATTATATTATTACAATATAGTTTGGAAAAGTTTAAATTAATTTTTTCGGTCGGTACATAACGATATCAAAAAAAATGAGAGTCGGATGATGTAGCAATTACCAGTCCTTTGAGAATTTCTTCCCAACTGCAATCAAGAATTCGATATAATGCTCTTATAAATGAACAACAAATACGAATGAATACATCTCTTGTGTTGACCTTTTCTGATCTCATTTTTTCACTAGAGGCGTCGATATCAATCACAGGTCTTAGTGGTCGTTGTCCATTAATACATTCATGTATCCCAGGTAAACCATATACTTCGGAAATACCATCTATAACTGAGAATTTTTTGTACTCACCTTGTTCTACTTGAATAACCAATCTATTAGTTAATTCATCTCTTTTATACGCATCGTATAAACTAATTCCGCTCTTTGCTTCATGATTAGGTAAGAGATAATCCCATAAATATACATCTTCCAGTGAACCTTTTTTATCTAACAAATCTCTGGCAGGTGAGGAAGCGATTTCACGAATTTTATTTAGCAAACCCTTTGAGGTAAATTTATCATCGAATTTTTCTTGTCTCTTAGTGAAAGCAGTCTTGGTGAAACCAGGATATATGGAGCTCACTTGATCTGTAGAATTTGTCGAATTAGACATTTGATTTTCTATATTAGGGGGTTGGGATATTGGTGACTTAATAGTACTTGTTTCGGTATCTGATTCATAGTCGGAACCATAGTCACTGCAATTCTCTGATCCACTTTCGGATATATTATCACTATAAACATCTGAGTCACTTGAATAGTCATCGGTTTCCCCACCCCCGTACCTGATCACTTGTGTGTTTTGTTTGCTCATTTTTGGTATTTGGTTTTTTTATTGGTATGTTTCAATCTTTGTTCGATTATTTTATTAGAATATAGTTTGGAAAAGTTTAAATTATTTTTTCGGTCGGTGATATCAAAAAATGCATCGTTTTTAGTCGAATGGACAACAAAAATCGTGAACTCGATAGATAAATATTTTTGGGCCTAGGTGTAGTAACCTGCAGTAATATATTATGAGAATTATGGCAGATTACTACACTTTTTAATGTCATGTTTTCGGGTATGTATTCAGGGTGGGTAAGTGCGGTAGTATATTATAAGAAAAACGGCAGAAGCCTACCTGTTCAATGGTATGTTATGGGTATATACTCCGGGTATGCTTTCGGGGTAGGTAAGTGCGGTAATATATTATAAGAATTATGGCAGAAACCTACCCATTTCGATGGTATGTTTTAGGGTAGGTAACTTCGGTAATATATTATAATAAAAATAGAAGAAGCCTACCCGTTTCAATGGTATGTTTTTGGATATGTTTTCGGGTATATATTTGATGACATGCTTTTGGGGTAGGTAAGTGCGGTAATATATTATAAGAATTATGGCAGAAACCTACCCATTTAATGATATGTTTTCGGGTATGCTTTTGGGGTAGGTAACTTCAGATTTATTTATAGTTATATATCCACCTTCTTACATATATCACGAATGAAATCGAGTTAGATAACATGTTTTTAACATAGGCGAAATTGGAACATATTTCTAATGTTAACTAATGTCAAAAATTCTGGCAATCGAAATTGGTATACATATTTGGTTGCATTAATCGATAGCATAACCAGATAGTGTGTATATAGTATATGCAATAGCAATTAGATAGCGTTAATTGATAGCAAATACGCCACCTTGGTGCGTGTCATAAAAAGCAAAATGCACGTCACTCGAGCCGTGACCTAAAATGCAAAACGCACGTTATACCGACGCATGACTCAGCGGTTCTCAATCGGCAATATTAAATTTAGGATTCTAAAGGAAATAGAACTCAATATACAGTGCGGATCATCTATACTCAAAAGTCAAAATTTTTGAAATATTATGTGATCCACACATTAGATTTTAAAAAACTTACCACCATTCAATTCAGCTTTAAAAGGG
>CAUDNR010004589.1:93459-112641 GCA_958430865.1 Entrophospora sp. SA101 | reverse complement strand
TATCAGCTAACTGCTTTTCTAAATCAGCAATTTTGTTTAATAGTTCTTTATTTGCTTGTTGTTGTTCATTTATTATGATTTTCATGATTTACTTGCTTGTTCCTTTTATTTATTCTTTTAATATACTTATATCCTTTTTATGAGGGCATGTTAAGTATATAAATTATTTTAGTATTTTTTTACTTAGCGAATTCTTTGAGCTTTCAATAAGTTTGCTCTTTGACTTAAAAGTGGAAAAGGTTAACAATATTTGTCAAAAGATTAAACTTAATGACAGTAAGGGGACAAATTAACAAGCAGTGAAGTTATTTTATTCTAAATATTTTATTCATTTCCAGTATAGATTGGTCTTGGGCAAGTAATGTCTTTGAATTTATCTCTAACAAATGGACACTGCCTGGAAGAAAGTATCAAACCTCGTTTTTTATTAATTCCGCAAACTTTTACATAATAAAAAAATATATTGAAAATATCATCATGTAGCTTAGGTTCTAATGAATGTGTATGCAATATTTCATGATTCTGTTATTAACCAAAAAAAAAAAACGAACTTCAATTAATATAAAAAATGATCATCAAAAATTTCTAAAAACCAAAATTTTATTAAACATAACCTAATAAAAAATTTAATATTCTGTGGGCCATCCATTATTAGATATGCATGCCTCAATCCTCCTTGACATGCTTTCAATCAGTTTATTATAAACTTCTTCAGAAATATTAGACCACTCCTCTTGCAAAGCAATCTTCTAATTCTTGAGAATTCTTGGGATGGATTTCACGTTTTTTTAATCATCTTTCTAATTCATCCCAAAGATGTTCTATTGGATTAATATCAGGAGATTGAGATGGCCAATTGGATAAGATTTTTATATTATTATTATTTATCCAATTTTGCACATTTTTTGCTGTGTGCACTGGTGCATTGTCATCCTGAAATTTGTATCCCTACAATTAAATTTTGTTTTTATTAATGGCAGCAAATTTCTTTTAGAATTTTAATGTAATCTTGATTGTTCATCTTCCTTTCTACTTTAACAAGAGGGCCCAATCCTTTTCCAGAAAAACACCCCCACACCATTATCCCGCCACCATCATGTTTGACAGAAGGCCTCATGTTCTCAATTTTGTAATACTCCCCGCCAAACACAAGTTGGACCATCACTTCCAAAAATTTTGAAGCGAGATTCATCACTCCAAATAACAGATTTCCATTGTCTGATTGTCCAAATTCTTCTATCTAAACACCCTTTTAACAGGTTTTCTCTTGTTGATCTGTTAATAGAGGTTTCACTGCGGCAACCCTGGACTGGATCCCAAGTTCATGCAAATTTTTGTGAATTGTTTTAAGTGACACTTCAACATCACTGACACCAACAAATTTTCTTCGAATCTCCTCTGCAGAACTGCGATTATTTTTTAATGCAATTTCTCTGAGTTTTTTCTTCACTAACATTTAATGTACAGGGATGTCCACTTCTTGGTGCACTTCTTAGGCTTTCAGCATTTTCATAACGTTTAATGGTATCAAACTGTAGTTTTTGGAAGCTTAAGTATCTTTACAATTTTATTAAGTCTACTACCACCTAATCTAAGACCCAAAATTTTTCCATGCTCAGCTTCAGTTAATTCGGGATTTTTGGGCATTTTTAAAATTTTTTTTTGATTAATCAATTTTATTATCATCAGATTATTTTTAATAACAAATTTTCTACCAATGACAGGAGAATAATTTTTTTCATAATTATATCTTAGAACTTAAGGAGAGAACTGATTGCTCCTTACCCAAAATTATAAATTGGTTAGTATCAAAGGAACAGAGAATTTAGGGAAATAATTATCCAAAACAAACACTATTTTACAACTTTCCTCCTAACAGCAGAGCCCAAACACAATTTCAGGGTCACAGATCCATCCTTACCTCAGAGATAGGATCATTGCAGTCAACTTCGGCCAACATGGTAGCAGCCTTCTCTGGTGAGGAAATATTAGTGAAAAGTATCCTTAACGATTGATGCAATTTCAATAAATTTCTGAGCCACGCATTACCTCCGAAAATTTAATTGCATCGTTTTATCATTGATCAATCAGGTCAGATTAGCCTTATATGCACGAGAAATGTGAAAGAATGACTGTAAGTGTTTAAGGTACCATGTGTGCTTCAACACTTGTAAATTTCCGATAATCAAACATTACACATCGAAATTTTTCTTCTTGAAATGTTTCTTTTTCAACATTTATGTTGCCTTGACAACTTGTAATAAATTATAATATTATTAATGTTGATTCCGAAAAGCAAAACGATCCAATCGTTTATCATGATAAGAATATTGTAATAAATACCTAGAGACACGACAAGTTCTGCTCCATGTCTTGATTTTAACAAGAGGAAAATGAAAAAGAACTTCCTCTTTTGCCTCATCAAAATGGGGGAATGGCACTTTTTGTGAAACACATATAAATGGTTTGAGGGAAGAGAAAAATCGACTGAGGAAGTAGAAACCCATTTAGAGGCTTCGGGAGTGGCTGAGGATTGGCATAAAAGACAAAAACAAGAGTTATTGGATAGAATTAAGCATTTAGAAGAGGAAAATAAGCAATTAAAAGAGTTAACTCCCCATAAATTCGAATTTTATAATTTTAAAAATTGGGCTAGAATTAATAAAAGAAATCAATGATTTAAAATTTCAATTAACCCAATTACAACAGCAAAATGGTCAATTAGTTGCTCAAATTGAAGTTAAGGAGACTAAAAGATGATCTTGATTGAAAATAAAAGGTAATTAAAAAAATTAACAAAGTTGAAAAAAAGTAATTATATGGTTTATCAAGTTATTCTGTCATTTTTCTTTTTTTTCTTGATTCTTTACTAGAATTCTCTAATATTCTTTTGAAAACTCTTTCCTCTTTGATAAATTTCATAGGTAATCCTTTCTTTGTTTAAATATGTTTGCAAAGATTTGATATATGCTAATTTAAAAATGTAAGGAGCAATTTTTTCACCTTGTTCTTTCTTCAAAATACTTCTGATAGTACTATAATTCTTGGGTTCCATTGTAGATCTAATGTAAATTAATTTCATACATATTAACTAATTTTGTCTAGACAAATATCATGATCACATTATATTGATAATACAATTAATTGTGATGTTAGACATTATTTGATCCCCTGAAATTCTTGGTAATACCAATGTTTCACTTTGTTGCAGTGTGCCACATATGACCTCATAACAAGGGTTCGCATATGGTGATTATTATTATTATACTAATACTAATACGATCGATGATTAGAACTTTGGAAATTTCCATGTTTAGAAAAATTTAGAAGTTTATATGATTGTGGCGTCGAAACAGTTTTGTTTTGTGGCGTTATAAAAATAATCGCAACTTTGTGTGCGACTTTTTTTTTTTTTTGAAAAATTTTTTCAAATTTTTTTAAAAAAAAGCATGGTAATGGTAAGCTTTGAAGAATGAAGTAAAAAATTATAGAAACAATTAAAAGCAAATTTTTACGTGTATATAATAATTATTAACCAAATTATTTTTTTTTAATATTATAAAAAAAATCAAGGCCCAAGAAACAAATGGTTCTGAACAATTTATTAAATCAATGGATTCTTTCAATAGTATTTCTTCTTCCGATACAAACAAAATTAATGATAATAAGCAAGAAACGAATGATTCAAATATTGAACAAGATAATGATAGGTAAGGCTTTGCTAAGTTTTTTGATTATTTTTTGATTATAGTAACCGATCAATCAATCAATTGATTGATGGATTTATTGATTTATCGATTTACTTATAATATATTAGTGAAAATGTAGAGGTAGATGAATTTGGTAGAATGCTGAGGAGAAGATCTGCTATCAGTAATAATAGTAGTAGTAAGAAAAAAAAAATTGGAGAAGTTTCTTGTAATCATATTATTGATAATAAGGATGATAACAATGATGATGATGATTGTAATTATGAAAAAAGACATTCAAATTACGATCATAAATTATCATTATCATCAAGGAAAAAAAGTAGGAGTAGAAGCAGTAGTAATAGTAGTATTAGACGAAGAAAAAGGAAACGAAATAATAATTTATCATCATCATTGTCCACAACATTAAACAACAACAATGATGATGATGACGATGACGATAGTTCATCTAGACAAAGAAATACTAGTGATGATTCTTTGTATCGTTCATCAAATAGTAACCGATATAATGATAATGAATCTCATCATCATCATCACCATGGTAGTAGTAATAGATATCATCGTCATTATGATCGATATGTTCCGTCAAGAAAAAGTTCTTATTACCGACATTCAGATAGTGATGATGCTGATAATTTTTATCGTGGCAGCTATCAGGAAGAAAATAATGATAGCGGAGATGTTGATTACTATAAAGAGGGTTTTGGCAATGGTGGCGGTGGTATACATAAAAGAATTAGTCGTATTGACAATAGTAATAATGATATTAATGATAATAATGATATTGGTAATAATGATAATAATAATAGCGAAAGTAGAAAACGCAGTAGTACTAGAACATGGTCAAGAAGATCTTCAGATAGTGAGGATGATTACAAAAGATGCAGGAGAAGACACCATAATGGATTCGAAGAAAGAAGATCTGGTAATCATCATAACTGTCACAGTTATAGTCAAGAAGATTTTTACCTGACAGGTGGTAAAGGTATTGCTGACTCGGAATTCTATATGACAAAAATATACGTTGGTGATCTTCGAGATGTTACTGAACGTGAATTACATGGCGCTTTTGAAAAATTTGGCGAAATCAAAAAAGTTGATATGTTGCCTGGGAAAGGGTAGGCTAATTGAATTGCGTTTTTATAATATCATTATTACAAAAATAATATTATAATAAATACAATTTCTTTATATATATAGTATCGCATTTATCGATTTTGATACCGAAAAAGGTGCCACAGAAGCACGTCGTCGAATGAATGGTTGTTTGTTGGGATCAGGATATATAACTGGTACACGCATTTGACGAATTGGTCAACTAGTTATATATATATGATTAATTGTATAGTTAATGTTAAAATATTTTCTTAATAACAATAATATAAAAGTAAATCGAGCAATAAGACCTGAAAAAAGTATCAATGGATATGGTCCTTGGAATGATGCAGGTTATTATTATTATAGATTCGTTAGTTTACAAAATAAAAGTAATAATATACTTACTATTTCAGATGCGATTGTTACCAAACAAAATGCAGATAAACCAATTCGATATAATGCACAAAATCAAAATACTTATAATATTTCTAAATTAAACAGTAATTTACTATAAAGAATTATTTGTATACAATATTAATATTTGTTTTATTATATGATTTATTTATTCAAATTTTTTTTTAGAATCTTTTAATCCTTCACCGACATCAATTCCGTCATCTACACCAACTAATCTTGTAATGGACCCAAGATCTAAACGTAAAATAATAGCATACGACGATCTCTAATTAAAAGAGTAACAAAATATTATATTTTATAATATTATGTTGGAGATATAATATAATCTAATTTCTATTATTATTATTATTATTATTATTACATTAGGTTTCAATTATTATTATTATTAGAATTTAAAAAAAAATAAGGTAAATGAAAATCAAAAAAACAATATATCATTATAAATATAATATACAAAATTAGAATAAATTATTTAAATAAAATTTGTAAATTATAATTATAAATAAATATATTAGAATATAAATATTTTCCTCTATTTTATAAAAATTTTTTGGCAATGAATTTAACTTTAGTATCAAATGGAACAGATGTTATTGTTGAATTAACTTCATAAAACGGATTCATTAATATCTTTATTAACATAATACTAATCAGATAAATCAATAATATTAAATATTCTCTCAAATAATAGAATATTATGACCTCTTACCTTTATATAAAGTTCATAGGCTTCATTAAAAAAATTTCTAATTCCATCTTCATTTTTAGTTTCATGTAACAACATGAATTTTATATCTTTTTTTTTTTTAAAAAAAAATAGATTTTTTAATTGATGATTCTCAAATCATTAATCCATTAATCACTAATTAAATAAATGAATAAATAGATAATTCTTACTTCCAGCTGAAATCATTGAAGAAATGTGCCACTCATTAAATTTATCAATTGATTTCAAATACCTTCAATATAATATCAACAGTATTGAATTAATGATTCTAAACAATATTAATATATAAATTCAATTATAAAAAACTAATTAGAGCATGAGAAAAGTTAGTTACATTGCATTAGTATTCCATTGCATTTCTTCAACTAAATCCAAAGCAGAATGTACAATAAACTGATTAAGATGTCTATTTTCATCTTTCTAACTCAATTAAAAAATCAGATAAATCTTTTTTTATTCCCTCTACTTTTTTAATTAATCAAATACTCTTCGTTATTATTTAATTATTATTTATACCTTTGAATTAGGATCACCGCCACCTGCACCACCACCTGCGCCACTTCCACCACTACTAGACAATGACTTTACCATACTTGAAGCTCCTCCAAGTTCAAGTTCATAAATTGGATTATCTTTTGTACCAACTATTGCAAAATAATATGACATTACGAAAATTGAAAAAATTGAAAATCGAAAAAAACTTGATTTTTATTGGCCAAAAATTATGTGCTACCCAAATATACTGATCCGTTCTTTATTTGATTGGATAAAAAATGGGACTATCGTTCTGAAAAGGGTAATGAGGTTTTTAGTGCAACCGAGGTAGGTGGGCATCAGATAACGAAGAACTGATTTTATTCCTTAATTCCTATATAATTTTTTTTTTTTTTTGGTTAATGGCTGAACAAAAAACTGAAGAAGAAGTTACCGAATTATTTCGCGAAGATTTTGCTGGTAAAAAAAAATTTTTTTTAAATTTCGTCTTCGTTACGGCAGACATTTTAATAATACTATTTTATGATTAAGGTCCAACATGCTTATACGTCTGGTTACTTTATAAAAGACCTGTACGTTTTAAATATATACAACGTTTCCTTGGTTTTCTAAAATATTGTAAAAGTGATTAAAATCTTTTTTACCTTTCATGATCATAATTTCAAAGATGAGATTTCTTAGAAGGAATCTATCATACATTAACAAATCCAAACGATTATATACTCAAAAAAAAAAAGTCATTCTAAAAAATAAAAAAAATTTGCTTATTGAATGGCTCTCTCAAAGAGAAACCGAAGAATCGTTAGTGTCTACGAGGTATTTATTATTATTATTATCTTTTTTTTAAAATAAAATATTATTGTTTATATATCTAATTATTATTTATATATGATTTTTTTTGGTTTGATTGATAAAGCCGAAGTGAAAAATCTCTATATTTAAATTCTGAAAAAATTTGTTTTTTTGGTAACATTGGATTTTTTTATCTCTAAAATAGAAAATCATTAAATTCATTAATTACTAACAGATTTTACCCTTAATAGCCTCCGATCCAAGTGACATTGATATAAATCTTCAAATTGAATGTGAGGTCATTGTATACAAAATTAAAAAGGTATATTTATTATGTAATCTTTATATAAAAATTTTCAATTAGAAAAGTATTATTGATTTATTTCAAATAATAATAAATATATCTTAGCAACAATTGACAACATCTACAACATCGACAGCATTGATAACAAATAGAAAGCGTCCAACTACTGTTGCTAATTCTCAAGTGTTGAAAATACTTAAACAAACAAAATTTCCATTAAAACCAGGGCCTGAATGTTATTTTGCCGATGACATATCACCAATAGAACTTTTTGCAATAAGTCACGATCAATCTGACAAATCCAATATTACGTCACTACAATCATATGATATTGTGTTACACTTTCATATTTATTGCACTAACTCCAAACTATGGCCACCAGTGAATTCTTCAATAGAATATTCACGTGTGCTCAATTGTACGACTCCATTAAACTTAATAAATAATCTAGTTGACTGTTCCGAGAGAGATCAAGTGCTATATTCTCAAATTGACATTGTCCATTCTGGAAAATTAATTAGTGATGGAAACTATGAAAATCATGTGTTGATAGCAAATAATAATAAATCGTCATTTTCAAAATGGAAATTAAGATTTTCAGTTTATTGGGATTACAAAACAAATCTTCGGTTAAAAAAGCTTGAACCAGTGATCAAATGCAATAATAATGACACTATTATTCGAAAAAATGAACAATTGCCATCGATGAAATTTATATTTCATGCTTCTGATTGTGAATTACATCAAACTGTCAATGGATTTCAATGTCCTTGGTGCACTATACTTACCTTTAACGATTTTATAAGCTTGATGCAACACTTATACACTACTCACATACATTTCAAATATAAGGTAAAGTAAGTAAATTTATTATTAAAATAATTTTTTATTACATAATCATTGATTTTTCTAATTAATTATTTGTAGCCATTTAAATCGAACGACTATAGAATAATAATGGTGACTGCAAATAATAAACATACAATTTTTGATTATTTTACAATGAACAAAAAATTAATTCCAAAGCCTTTTGCATATATAAAAGAAAAAGTTACCGAAACACCATCCATATTAAAACTGTCAAAAAAAACCTTTTATCATTGTTATTCATTTATGCCTTACAGAAAGAATACAAATAAATTGGAGCTTGAGGATAAAATTTGTAGACATTGGTTGACACAACAAAACAACGAGGTGATTTTAAAGTGATTTTTTGATAATTAGAATTTTCTATATTAATTAACATGATCTATACATATTTAGGAATTGGATGAAAAAATTAATGTTAATGATGGTACAAAACTTTTAATGAAACTGTGGAATGAATTTATAGATCCACAAATGTAAAAATTATTTTTGTTTTATTATTATTCTAAAAAATAATTATTAATACTAATATATATATATATAATTCTCTCATGAATTTCATGTTTATAGGTCTTCATTTTATAAGGGACATTCAGATGAAAACTTGCCAAATCTTATTAGAGAATTTTCAACTTCATATAAGAAGCGAATAGTAGAACAAGATTTGATTTTTGATTTTACAAATCATTTATATAAACTTAATGAACATAACCTTATTGATGATAATTGTGTGGTTGATTGTTTGAATCTAGTTAATTAATTATATGAAACAAATTAATATGAAAGATTTATCTTTTTTATCATTTGACTAGAGTATATATATATTTCAGTTGATTATATTTATTTTTAAAATTCCATAATTACAAATAATTTACAAAATAAATATTGTCTGTGAATAAAAAAATGTTTATAATTTATTTTAAGCAATTCCCAAAATTATATCATGATTTTTGTGCAAGTTCTTACTCTATTGTTATAAAAATCAAATTATCTATGATTTGGCACCTTTTTGCTTTGATTCTTGGATTTTTCATTATCTCCCATATTTATAAATGTCAAATTGCCATTTTGCCCTTTGTATCACAGTTTTTCATGGTAATTAAATAGTTGTCGAAATTACAAAACTCTTTAATCTAGTAGTTCATAAACAATTTCGACAAACAACTATACTTTGTATCAAGTTTAAAGCTTTGAACGCTTGAAATTTATCACGATTCGGCAGACCATGAAATAATTGAATATGTAATTATAAAAGTAAAAAGTAAAACCATAAAACTATAATAAATTGTATAACATATTTAAAAATTATATATATAATCAGTCAGTGTTTTGGCAATATTTGTGCTTTTAATAAACCCATTTTAGGTTCTAAAATATACGTTTGCTCAGATAATTAAACAAAAATACAAAACATCTTTTATTCATTTTGTTTGAATTATTCGTTTTATTTAGAAACCCCAAGTTGAACAGGCTCGAGTTAAAACTTGAATTTTCAAGTTCGAACCGAGTTCAATAAAATAGGTCCTTTAAATTGGTTTTTAGGCAATGGTTTGCATAAATAAGATAAAAGTATTATGAAATTAATCATACCTGAAAGAAAAAATTTATGTAGCATCAAGCTCGAAAATTTGAGCTTCAACTCGAGCTAGCTCGGCTCGTCTGGAACTTTAATTAGATGGTTCGAATTCAAAATTTTAATTTTTTTACTAATAAATTTATTATTTATTAAGATATATTGATGAACACGCTACTCCAACTTGTTGATGTTATAAAAAAATGAAAACATTTATTTTTTTGACAAAAATCATTATTTTGGTGTTAAATATTTGCAGTATGTCCAAAATTACAAATGACGCTAATGATTTTATGAAAGATCCTATAATAATAAGGATTGTTATTGGCAACAAGTATTTATATTAAGATTTTACTTGATAATAAAAGTGCCTGGGAAAATTTATACAGATTCTTTATTTTTTATTTTCAAAGGAACGCGGCAACAGAAACTATTAAACAAAAGCTTGCTTATGTTGGACAAGAAGAGGGTAAATTGGTATCGGTTTGTCAGTTAATACAAGAAGGCTTAAAACCACATGTATGGGCGTTTGTTCAATCCATTGAACGTGACAAAGAGCTATTTCATGAGTTAATGTATGATGATATGAATTATGATGTTATATATTCTGAAAGAACAAAGCTCAAGTATTATATGCATGCGCTCGATGGTTATTTTTTTTATTCAAATAATTATTAAAATATTTATTTTTACTAGAGATGAGCAAGCGTATAGTTATGATACGTATAGTACGCATAACTAGAATGACGACACTTGTTGATATAAAGACTCGCCTTTTTGGTATTATTTTCTTCTATTATTTATTTTTTACAAGACGAGGAAATGTTATCTGATATGGTTCTCCTAAAGAAGACATGTTATTTATTGACGGCGATAGGTACATAATTTTTTATTTGTATTATAAATGTATTGATGTGTCTTTTATTTTATATTATTGAAATCAAACCTTGTAACAGAACTTGTCTGCTTAGTAATTACATAGAAAATTCCTATCACAATAATAAACGATTAGCATCAGTTTTACTTTTCGTAATAATATTAATATTAAATATATAATCACAAGAGCTGTTGCAGACAATATAAGAAAATAATGGCGCTTCACAATACAACATTATTTGCATTACAAACAATAAATGTGTTGTTTATCATGATTCGCATATCTTTACCAGCTTCTTATCTCTCATTGAAAACATTTATAAAATAAAAGGCTTCGTCTACTTCTACTTTCTATCTCTAGCATCTTATAAGCACGTGTTTCACGGAGATTGAGTCCTAACTTCAAAATGTTTTACGTTATTTACATTACTGGCCTGACAATGCTCATTCATCAAGGAAAAATACATCAGGAAATGAATATTTCCTTTCATACCGTTGAACATAATTTCGAAATGCCTAAAGAATGAGTACTATTGAACATAAGCAGGATAATGGCTGTCTGACCCAAGGTTTTATATACTTTTTTTCAAAAATAATCGGATTTCTTTTATTTTTTAATTGACAAAAAGTTCTAGAAAATATAGAATCATGTAATTTTGCGTTAGAATAATTATTAAAAAATTTCATGTCAAATTTTTTTATTTTAAATGAATCTAAATCTATTTAATTATGCTTTGCAATTGTGAAAGCCCACCTTCAATATTTGTTGAGATATTAATATGCAACTTTTTGTCACCAACATTATTTTCGTTACACGCTGTATAACGTTTAATTATCGGAAATTGACAAGTGTTGGAGCACATAGTTACCTTGATCATTTCATAGTCATTCTCTACATTTCTCATGTACACAAGGCTAACCTGACTTCGCCGACGATACAGCGATGTTGCTAAATTCCTGATTGGGTAGTATGGTCCTGGAGTTTGTCAAGTTTATCGAAGATTAATCGTTGTCAATGGTGCTTCGTAAATCTTAATCTTCTCTCATAGAATCTGAGCTGACGTTACCTGGATATGCATGCGGGCTGAAAGTTTCTTGCAACGATCCTACTTTTAGGATAAAGATGGGTGGTCATGTAACCAAGAAGACGCAACTCTGGAGATTGCAGCAGGCCGGGATAACACAAAGCAACCATCACATGAATGTTGACTCTCATCAGCGATCAATTCCAGCCAAGTCTGGTCTGAGGAAAAGATATGGGAAATTATAAAGCTTCCCAACATGTTTTCACCTTATCTGTGAAAAAAATCCGCAGTTATGGGAGCGTGAAAGCGTACTGTTGACTTGTTTGTGATAAGAAAATTTATTAAATCTGACACCTGTAATCAATGTCATTAGATTTATTATTATATTCATAAGGAAAAATAATCATCCAGTCAAATCCATGGCTCAATATTTATTTATTTATTTTTTATAATATGCGCTTGTTGAATTTATTTTGTGTATGTATATATATAGTAGTCAATTGTAAAATATATAAGTTGGAAATAAATAAACAACGACAAGATTTTAATTTATTGGGGTAATTCGTCTGGTATATTTAATTCAATCTGTTGAGAATCTAAAAAAAAATTTATCAAAAGAGTGGATATTAACAAATGTTGTAAATTTTAAAATTAACAAATGATTAAATGTTAATAATTACCACTATAATTTCCGATAATTGTCACTCTATTGGAATTCACGGGTTGGGGAAGGCTTGTAAATTTCAATAATCTGCTAGTGTAAACAGCATTTGGATGAATTGTTGCAGTAATTGTTGAAGGATCAAATTTTATTTCATCCATTTTATCAAATTCTTTTCTTAAATTATCAAAATCATAATTCCACTTTTGAATAATGCTAAAGACTTCTTCAACAGTTGGACGTTTATCTGGATTAGCATCCATGCACCTGTAAGCTAATTCAATATAGAATTTTGGTGTGTTGTTTGAAAATTCTGGTCTTACACCTTCACATATTCTCATTGCAAGATCTAGACCATGTGCCAAATTATTAAAAGGTTGTTGGCCAGTTGATACTACAGACATCAAAACTCCAAAACTGTATATGTCTGATGCTGGTGTATATGGTTTCTCTCTTAAAACTTCCGGTGCAACATATGGTAGTACTCCAAATATATCATTTTTATTTGACGATGCTTGATCTGTTGAAATTGATAATCCTAAATCTGCAATATATGAAGAGTTTGAATTTTGAAGAATATTACCACTATGAAAGTCATGGTGAACAATATTTTGTTTGTGAATATCTCTTAAACCATAAACTATATTTAATAGAATTTCAGTTTTCCGTTGCCATTTTAAATGTTTAAAATTTTTTGTTAAATAATTTTGAAGACTTCCATCACTTTTATAATCCATTACAAATATATACTCTTTTGTAGTTGGATCTTGTGATAGCCCATAAATACGAATTATATAATTTTTACCTTGAAACTTTTCATAATTTCTCAACTAAAGTAAAATGATTATTTAATAATAATATTTAAAAAAATCCAAAACTAATATTAACAAAATAATCTACCTCACTAAGAAATTCATCAGAAACATTCTGTGAATTATGTAATTTTTTTATTGCCACATGCATATCTTCATTAGCTCTTCCACCATTATCAGTTGTAACTTTGTTACCATTTAACCAAGTGGCTCTGTATATAGTTGCAAAACCACCTTCACCTATCTTTTCAATATTTGTTAAATTATTATAAGGAATCCATTGAAGATAGTAACAATAAGTGGTATCATAGATAGTTGCTTTAAGTTGTGTACTTTTAATCAACTCATCTATCATTTTATTACCACTGGTCCATCCTTCAGTTAATAGCTTTGGATCACATGATTGACACCATGAATGATTAGTATTATATCTATTGCAAGTTGGACATTTACCAAAATGTTCCTTTCTTTCCATTGAATATTTATCATCCGTAGAAGTAAAATGATGTTTATTTTCGTTTAAAGTGTTTTCCATTTTTAAAAGTTTTATTGATTTTTCCTTGATAATATTTTGGATTAGAAAAAATCTTTTTAACGTATGAAAACAACAGGATTAATTGGATTTTTTTTAAAAATGATTGGTAATTTTATCTATAAAAAGGATTTGCAGTCGTGATAAATACTCTCTATTGATCATGCATGATGTGATCTGAAAATCAACTTTTATTAAACTTGATTTTGGGAAGAGAATTTTCGAGAGATGTTAAATTGCAAATGTTCATTTTTTTTGTAAAATTGATTTGCATATCAATGAATGTATTTATTTTCTTCCCAAGGTCGTAAAACCTTTCTACTTTCAATGACACTTGATTGCCTTCCGTTTTTCTCTTGCCAGCCTTTTAACTTTTGCATGATTTTCTCTGCTATCTTTTTCCATGTTGTAACCAACACGAATTTAATAATTATTTACAAGAATCAATAAATATATTTTTTTGTCATGAAGATCCAAAAAACTACCTTGCAATATCATTATTTAACAAGAATAGAAAACTGTAAAAGTTTATTATAATATAATTTAGAAATAAAAAGATAAATAATTATAACAAATAAATTTATAGTGTAATGTATACTTTCTTTATTTTAATCAATCAAATTGCTAGTAATAATTAATGGATAGTAATTTCCAATTAATTGATAATGAAATTTTTATTCATGAAAGCTAAAATCAAAATTATTTAACGAACTGTCATTAATTGTATAACTTTTAAAGCTTTTTGATCTAGCAATCTCTTCATTCAATATTCTACTTGTATGGTATGCATCTGGATGTGATTTGTGTACTTGTTGCAAATCACTAACACCAAAACCAAAACCAAAACCAACACTGCTGCTGCTGTTACAATCACTACCACGAATTTCCATATGTTTATTATAAGCAAAGTTACTCAGCTCTCTACTAGTTGGTCTTTTTGATGGGTCCACATCCCAACACCTCTTCATCATTTGTACATAATCATCAGGCATTCCTGGCAATATTGGTGGTCGTAAACCTTCTTCACATATATCAAAAATTAAACAATGATTGTGAGCTCTATCATCAAATGGTGGATGACCTGCAAATATTTCCCACATTAACATACCAACACTATAGATATCAGATTCTTTTGTATTCTTTCTGCCCCTAAGTAGCTCAGGTGCAACATATGATACAATTCCATAGATTTTATCTGATGATTTTTCATCAACTGGTCCACACAATCCTAAATCTGTAATATAACAATTACCTCCTTCCAGAAGTATATTACCACTATGTAAATCACAATGGACTAAATCTTTTTCATGTATATCATCCAATGAAAAACATAAATAATCAATGATTGTAATTCTATCTTTTAATGTTAAATTTAAATGATTTTTTTCCAAATAATTCCTTAAATTTCCCTCTGGAACATAATCTAGAACAATTACATAATTTCCATTATCTGGGAATTTAGTTATACCATAACAAGGATTAATTCCTACTGATTTAATTTTACAATAATTCATTGCCTGAAATTGAATATAAATTTCAATTAATATTATTATATAATACAGTATTGTTTATTTTGTTTTGAATGATAATTACCAACCTCATCAAAAAAACCTTTTCCTGGATTACTTGAATCATTTAAACTTTTTAATACTACATCTCTCTCTCCGTGATAACTAAATTCCTTTTTATTTTCATCATAATCAATTATACACCCCCTTTTCCATGTAGCAGTATAAATTGAACTAAATCCACCCTCTGTTAACTTTGTTACTTTTTCAAATTGCTCAAAAGGTATCCATTCTATGATTCCAGTTGGCAGAGATGATTTCATTTGACATTGTTGAATAAAATCATCAATTATGTTATTTCCAGATGACCAAGTAGTGAAAAGGGTCTGTAGTTGTAAAGTAATACATCCTTCACAGATTCTATCAGAGTATCTTGTTGATTTACATTTGTTACATTCTTTTGGTTTACCCGATTTATATGTTACATTATTTAATTCAGAAGCATAAAGAAACCATTCTTTACAATATTCTTTTTCATTCTCAGAAAGCTCCTTGTTTTTTTTGATTAATGAAAAATAATAATCTTTTACACTTTCTATATCAGGACTCATTAGAACATTATTTGATATTTCATTACGAATTTTAATTACAAATCCCCTTTTTTCTGGTGGTATTAATGATAATAATTTACCGTGAGACATCATATAAAAATAAATATATTTATAAAATTTAAAATTTGACTTGACTCAATCTATTATTGTGTTTTATTGAATAGAGTGGAGAAAACAATGAAAGCTAAAATCAAAATTATTTAATGAACTGTCATTAATTGTATAACTTTTAAATCTTTTTGATCTAGCAATCTCTTCATTCAATATTCTACTTGTATGGTATGCATCTGGATGTGATTTGTGTACTTGTTGCAAATCACTAACACCAAAACCAAAACCAAAACCAACACTGCTGCTGCTGTTACAATCACTACCACGAATTTCCATATGTTTATTATAAGCAAAGTTACTCAGCTCTCTACTAGTTGGTCTTTTTGATGGGTCCACATCCCAACACCTCTTCATCATTTGTACATAATCATCAGGCATTCCTGGCAATATTGGTGGTCGTAAACCTTCTTCACATATATCAAAAATTAAACAATGATTGTGAGCTCTATCATCAAATGGTGGATGACCTGCAAATATTTCCCACATTAACATTCCAGCACTATAGATATCTGATTTTTTTGTGTTCTTTTTGCCTCTAAGTAACTCAGGTGTAACATATGATATAATTCCATAGACTTTATCTGATGATTTTTCATCAACTGGTCCACATAATCCCAAATCTGTAATATAACAATTGCCTCCATTCATTAATATATTACCACTATGTAAATCACAATGGATTAAATCTTTTTCATGTATACAATATAATCCATTGCATAAATATCTAAATATTGTAAATCTGTCTTTTAATGTTAAATTTAAATGATGGTTTTTCAAATGATCTCTTAAACTTCCATCTATATAATAACTTAAAACTATTGCATAATTTCCATTATGTGGGAATTTAGTTATACCATAGCAAGGATTAATCATTGGTGATTTAATTTTACAATAATTCATTGCCTGAAATTGAATATAAAATCAATTAGTATTATATAATACAGTGTATACAGTATTGTTTTAAATGAAAAATACTAACCTCATCAATAAAGCCTTTTCCTGGATTACTTGAATCATTTAAATTTTTTAACACCACAAGTTGCATTCCAAAATAACCAAATTCCTTTTTGTTTTCATTATAATCATTAATACTTCCTCTTGTCCATATAGCAGCAAAAATTGAACTAAATCCACCTTCTGTCAACTTTGCTACTTCTTCAAATTGCTCAAAAGGTATCCATTCTAAAATATAGCCTGGCAAAGATGAGAGAATTTGACATTGTTGAATAAAATCATCAATTATGTTGTTTCCAGATGTCCAGGTAGTGAAAAGGCTCTGTAATTGTAAACTAATGCAACCTTCACAGAATTTATCAGAGTATCTTATCAATTTACACTTGGTGCATTCTTTTGGTTTTCCTTTTTTATTCCTTGCATTATTTAATTCAATATCATAAATAAACTTTTCTATACAATACTCTTTTTTATTTTCAAAAAGCTCCTTGTTTTTTTGGACTAATGAAAAATAATAATCTTTTTTGCTTTCTTCATCAAAATTAACTATTGCATTAAACATTTCATTATGAATTTTATATACAAAATCCACTCTTTCTGGTGATCTCGATGATAATAAATCAATATATGACATTATATGAAAATAAATGTATTTATGAAATTTAAAATTTGGCTTTGGTTATTGTGTTTTAATAAATAAAGCGGAGAAAACGTTTTTTTTTTGTTTGGAAAATAATATTGGCCCATTTATTTATTCATTCGTTTATTTATCGTTACTATTTGATCGAATGACGTGAAACTAGGGTTTATAAAATTAATGATTCGAATAAATTTTTTAATCTGAATAAAATGAACGATAATAAGAATTATTTATCCCGTATCATTTATGTAATTATCCATTTTACTTATACTTACTCAAAAATAAACTTATATAATATAAAAAAAAATTGATATTTTCCAAAAACAATTCTAATTCCAAAATTTCTTTCATAAAATGGTAAAAAACCTAATTCGTTTTATTTTACTTGATTATTTGCTTTAAAATGTACTTATCAATGCTTTTAATTATAATAAAAGAATCCTCATTTTATAACTGCTTCAATGTTAATGAATCCCGAAAATTGCAACTCAATAATTAAAAGAATCCTTGACACGTACTATGTTTGTAAATCATATGATGTGGGACACATGTTAATTTTATGTAATTTATATATTAATTATCATTTATCCTCTGGGTGGTGCAAGTTATGTACTAGTCTGGCATAAATAACGTAAAAGTGCCACATCTATTTATTCACAATTATCTGGTATCCTTAAAGATTCTCCGAAGCTTTTTAGGTGGAAGAAAGTAAATCTGTAGACTTACCAATTGAATTATTGTGATCAATTGACAATAGTAGCTCAAAGTTAAGTTATGTTAAATAAATTGAAAGGCCATCCCGTCTTGCAATGTTACCATTTGACAAGAATTGAAAAAATGTAAAAAGTTTATTGCTTCAAAATATTATTATAGTTTAGCTTTAAGAAATGAAATACGAATAAAAAAATAACAAATAAATTAGCCATTCATTGATTCTTTCTTTTAATTACTAGAATCTAATGTAAATAAAAGGTATTGTTGGTAATAATTAATGGATAGATAGCAATTTCCAATTAATTAATAATGAAATTTTTATTCGCCCTTTGGCATTTAAGAAAAGAGAGTTAAAATCAAGAATTATCATTACTTGTATAACTTTTAAATCTTCTGGATTTAGCAATCTCTTCATCTAATATTCTACTTTTATGGTATGCGCCTGGATGTGATTTGTGTACCTGTTGCAAATCACTACTACCACTAGTAGTATTATTGCTACTATTAATATCATCAATATTATCACAAATTTCTTTCAATTTACTCTCAGCAAAAATAAAAAGCTCTAGAATAGTTGGTCTTTTTGATGGGTCCACATCCCAACACCTCTGCATCATTTGCACATAATCATCAGGCATTCCAGGTAATATTGGTGGTCGTAGACCTTCACATATATCCAAAATCAAACGATGATTGTGAGCTCTATTGTCAAATGGTGGATGACCTGCAAATATTTCCCACATTAACATCCCAAC